>VZTT01013059.1:68630-82592 GCA_013400855.1 Buphagus erythrorhynchus | reverse complement strand
GAAGTCCTGTCTGGAGCTACTGGGGCCACCCCACCCAGCCTCAGCAAGCTGCAGCACCCAAAGCACGATGCCTAACCAGAGTAAACCTTCAACAGACAGCAGCCATCCAGATCCTGCCGGGTTTTCAAACTCCTGCTGGCTTCAGGAGGAGCCTGCCCTGTTAACACCTCCAGTGCAGGACACCCCTAGTCATGCTGGAGCCCACTCCCCAGCATGGCCCAGCCCCGCAGCAGCTGCAGCCCCGCACCAACTGATTGAGCTGTTTCAATTAAATACAGCGTGATCAGGACTAATTTCTTTCTCCAGTGAGAGATCAACTGATCCATCCTGTTTGCACCTTAAGAATCAATTAAATAGCTGGACCTTTTCCAGTACAGAAAAGCATTTATGTGACCAAAATGTTAGTTTTTCAAATTCAGGTCTATGTAAGCATGCAAAATTTCAACTTCACCTCTTATCTTTACAAAATTGTAGACATTTATATAAATTAAAATCTGATCTTAGAAAGGCTTACAGTCAGACTCCAAATTCTCAGTGTGGAGAATAGCAAAACGAATTAATTTGCAAAATAATAACTTTTAGCTACATGTTAATAGAGCTCAATTATATTATATTGGATGAAGCAGCACCTCACATTTTGATAGCTAACTTTTAATTATACTAAGAAAAGCACTTCTAACAAAATGATAAAACACAGAGAATTACTTTTTACTAACCTATGAAATAATTAGTCTGTGAGTCTTCAGCACAGGATGCCTACTACTACTAACTACTGGACTGAGACCCAAAATAGGAATGAACAGCTTCTCAATCCCCTGGTTTTGGGCCCATTTCTGTAGATCTACATAGAAAAGCAGGCATTTATTTAAAACTCTGCATTACAGCAAGCAATAGTGCATGAGCAGCTAATTAGGAATAAATCTATTAAGGATGGACAACTAATTGCTAGGTGGCAATACACAGAATGGGGGGGCTCATAACTCCATCAAACACTTTCTGAAACAGAATTTATTATATAGTTATCATAATTAGAAAATAATATGTTGTAGCTGTTCACAGTAAATAAAATATATTCACATCAACCACAGCTTCAGCTAGTGAGTAATTTCTAATATCTTCTATAGAGAAATTCCTTTACTTGGGCAAAGGAAGAAAGCAGATTTTCCAGACAAAGGGATGGCATGACATGGCCTGGCCAGGGTAACTTCTATTAAAGTGGCATAGTTTGTCATATCTGACAACCCACTGAAGAAAGTTATCACTAGTTAAGGGCCTGACCCTGCATTCCTAAGTAGACAAAAATCCCTTTGAAGTCAATGAAGCATCCTGCTCACATAACTATATCAAGATTTGGCAAATAATGAAAATTTCTAATTTCTTAAATAGATTATAAAAGGTTTTCCCTGAAAAATAGCTATTACATGTTACTCGCAGCAACTCCTTCACAGTGTGGGTTTGCTTCCAGCAGCTCTTGCAGCACAGGAACTGTTTTTCACTAACTAGGATTTACCAAAAGTCAAACCCACATTGTTTTCTATTTGCATTGATCTGCCTTAAGTGTTCTTCTCTAGCTGATGTCTAGTTGAAGGTTTTGACAGCTTTGCATTCAAAAGGTCAGTAAGCAGTCCTCGGGGCAATTTGATTTAAACCTTTAGCATTTTGCATACTCCCAAGCAGCAGTGCATAGAAGAAGGTGTATTCACAGCCTCAAAAAGGTTATACTTCTGAGCCCTCAAAACAAAACCCCAATCAGAAATATTTCAGCTTGTAGAAAATATCAGAAAATCTAACAATTATGAAAACATTTTTGCCATTAAATTAAACTAAAGATGGGTTAAGAAAAACAAATTGTAATGTACATTTTTAGACTGTGGTGTATTTCAATAGGAAGTTTTACATTCTGTTACATTTGGGAAGCCTTATCTGTCTTTCCTCAAGAGGCAGGCTCACTTACTTAATGTCTGTTTAGGTTTTCCAAGCTGCTTGGCCTCCCCCCTCCCCAAAATCCTAAGCCTCTCTCTGGGATGAGAACCTGAAACCTACAATGCAAAATTTGTTTGAAGTCTCATTAAGCAAGAAACCTCAAATTAAGGACTGCTCAGCAAAACAAAACATTTTTCTACAGAATCACGTGGACATAAACCAAGCATTACATGGAAGTTCTCACAAAGGGGATAATGAGGGAGTTGTTTGTATTCTGATTAGCGTGCTAATGATATATGTTCCACAGAGAAAAAGCAATTAAGTCTCCACTTCAAAGAAAAATGATTTAGTGTAAGAGCACCAAAGCTTGTGCTTACATCTCCTACTGATTCTGTGATGCTGCAGAGCAAAATGGCAGCTGTTAAATGCTTAATTCCCATTTACAAGCATGGAAGATGGTAGGTGTGGGTTGTCTTTTAAATGTATAGATATTTCAAAAACATGCTTCTATGCCACCAGAGGTATGGATCCTTGGTGGTGGTCAGACTGCAATCCTCTCAGTTGACATCATAAGAACTGCACAGTGAATCTTTTTAACAGTTGATTAAAAAGGGGAGATATTAAAATAAACAAAATGCCTGATAAAAAGCAGAATCTCATAGAAAAATAATGTCATAAAACCCTATGTAAAGAACTCAAGCACCACAAAAACTAATTAATGAGAAACAAAGGAAAACATATATAAGCAGACAGCCAGAAAAATGACAGACAGAAGAGTTTGGTCTCCTAGCAGCTGACATTATTTTTGACCACGCAAGAAATTACTAAAATGAAGACAATATTTAAGAGTACACATATTCAGTTTTAAGTATTTCATATGTTTTAGCATGTTATCATTGTCACAATGCAATTCCCACCCTAGGGAATTGATGAGTATCATGGATTTGGTAAGCAATGCTGAAATTGAACTGAAAAAGGTACACAAGGTAAAAAAAAAAGAAAACCTGTGCTGATCCAGGACACACGTTCCACATTGAAGTATGCCAGAGGCAGCTGTGGATTTCAAGGACACGTGTGCAGATTTTTGTAAAAAAGAAATCAATTAATGAAATACAACCAAACTGTGCCATGGATCTACAGAACAAATCAAATGTCAAGGCACTAGGTAGCTTACAAAATAAGTGTATGTATGAAATAGTGAGGCTAGAGGGAGAGAAACAGGACAAAGAAGGAAAATTAGTAGATTATACTCATGTATTTTGCCCAGGTTTGATGCAGAGTCCTAGTCTCTAATAAAAACAAACTTGTTTGATACGCTACAGATTTAATTTTTGTGATATTTCAATAGTAATTGAAAAGAATTTAAGTCATGCATCCTTCAACCTGTGCAAGTGAGGAGTCAATGGCACTTTCTGTAGAAATTATTGTTTGTAACTTCCTCTTAACCCACAGCTCTACTTCACGATGCAGCCAGAATGCTGAAGAATAATCTGCACCACTTTGAGAAGTGAGAGACTTGATACAAGTAACACTCAACCTAAAAACCTGTCTGTTGAGAGAAATTAATTTTAAAAGGAAAAACTCAGAGCATCCACTGCCCCAAACCTCCAAGTGAGTGTTGAATGTGTCTCGTTCATGCCTAAAGTCTCATTTCCCTACCAGCAGTCTGCAGAGCGATTACACAGACATAACCTTCAGAATAAAAGGGCAATTTTAAAGTTTCCACTGCAAGTCTTTGTTGAGGTTAATCTATATACTTACCTTTTTTAGGCTAAATAAATTCCCTTCTTCAAAAGCATCATAGCTGTTTATTCAGAAACAGCCTTTACTATATAACTGTAATAATTAACACACAAATAAACACCAGCACCAGCTTTGTTAAACATGCAACAGAAATAGTTTAACTTCCTAGGGGAGTTCAGCCCTTGAAGTTTCCAGAGGTTTCACATCATCCTAACACATGTAACCCCTGTGCCAGCAGCTCACATCCCTGCTGTGCCCCATCACCCACTGACCCCGGGGGGCCTGTCCCAGCCATCTCCTGGCCCAGGGAGGCCCCGCAGCCACTCCCAGCCCAGCCAAGAGTCCAAATCCCGGCAGAGCCTCCACTGGAGTCTCCATGTTCTACACAAGATGGCTGGAATCAGTACTAGGCTGCAGAAACCACAATCAACAGGAGGAACTGTTTTGCTTGCAGCCCTCCAGCTTGGAGCAGCCCAGAAAACTGCAACCACAAACTCCCCTGAATTTTCAGTGTGGTGTTTTTAAAGCTGAGGAAAGCAAAGCTATTCCTGTTGCAGTCATAAGTATATTTAAATTGGCAAATCAAAACTATGACATCCTCTCACTCCTGTTGTGATCCATCCCCTGCCCTAGAATTCTTCTCAAGATCTTTCTCATCTCTCAGTCTCTTCATAGATCAAGGTTTCTTAACACCAGATCTGCACAAAATCTCTTACCAAACATCAACCCTATATCCATTTTTCCCCCAGCAGATTAGCTCTTACCTATCTAAGAAACTTTTCTTCCTTACCCCTTACCTGGCATTGCTGGGTGTTAAGAGCAATGAAATCAGTGGGACAGAGCTGGTTGTTGGCTCACAAGGAAGCAGCTGTTAACCTCTCCTCTGCAATGCCACAGTAAAAAGTCTGCAGCTGACATGAAAAACTGTTGCTGGTGGAAAAAAATTGGTGTTCATAGGAGCATCTCTGGAGTTCCCCCTCTCTCTGCTTCAGGGAATACAGAGGTTGATGTGCAGAAAATACAAGTACAAAGGGACATGCAGCAGATCCCAAAGAGCATCTCCCTGGCACCCTTGTTTGGCTTTAATGACCCCCCACAGAAGCCTCCCAGGTTGCTTCCCCTTGCACTGCCCTGCCCACAGATGTGAGGGAATTTAGTCTCCCCTAAGAGCCAGGGTTTACAATTCTAGAATTCCTTGAGAAGCTACAAAAACCACCCTGCTCCCTTCCTCATGATGAACAGCAGCCTAGGGCAAGTCCTGACCAGGATATTCCCACAAGGGTCTGCACCGGCCTGTTTGCCCCTTCTGCAGTCCCCCCTCCATCCAGCAATAGGAGCCAAGTCTTTTACTCCTCCCTGGCTTTTCCCCGGCTGCCTCTGTGTTCAGGCACACAAGGCAGGCCCCCTTCAGCCTGTGGCAACCTCTACAAAGGCTGCCTCACTCCCATCACCCTGCCCCAGCTGACCAGAGGGTTGGAGCACCTCTCCTCTAAAGAAAGGCTGAGAGAATTGGGACTGTTCTGGAAAAGAGAAGGCTTCAAGGTGACCTGTGGCCTTCCAATACCTAAAGGGAACTTACAGGATAGATGGGGCAAGGCATGTAATGACAGAACAAGGAGGAATGGGTTCAAATTGAAAGAAAGTAGGTTTAGATTATATATTAGGAAAAACTTCTTTACTGTGAGGATGGTGAAATACTGGCACAGGTTGCCCAGAGAAGCTGCGGCTGCCCCATCCCTGGAGGTGTTCACAGCCAGGCTGGATGGGGCTTTGAGCAGCCTGGTCTAGTGTAAGGTGTCCCTACCAATGGCAGGGGGTTGGAACAGGATGATCTTCAAAGTCCCCTTCCCACCTAGGCCATTCTATGATACCCAGCACCACCAACCTCTCCTTTACTTAAGCACAAGCTGCTATCACCACTCCCCCACAAATCCAGAAAGGATGTGCTGCTGGGCACTGCCTGCTGCTGGTGCAGGGTTTCAGGGCCCCTGTCCCACTCCCCACCAGCTGCTCTGGCTGTGCACCTGCTGGGAATGTCCCCAGAGCAGGAGGAGCCTGGCCCTGCCTCACCTGCTCAGTGGCCTTGCTGAGGGGCCTCCCCATAGCCTCTCCAGCTGGCCATGCACTGAAGGCTGACAGTGACCTAGAGCTTCTATAAAAACACAATGTGTGTTTTTCCAAGGCTGCATGTCTCAGGAACAGAACACCAGGGAACAGCACTGCTGCATCTTCACAGCTCTGCAAAAGTATGCATGCATCATGTTGTGGTGGAACTACTGCCGTGGCCTACCAAGGAGTACAAAAATTACTCAATTCTTGCTATTTCAAGATTACTGATTTGCACGTCAAAGAACTGAATCACAACTTATTAGAATAAACTTTTATTTACTGCTCTCAGGATCCTTATTTTATACTTTGAAGTATGCAACAAAACCTGCTACATTCAAATCTATACAGATTTACTGATATATCATTCACGTTTTACAAAACTGCATATAGATTTGGGAAATTTGTATAAGTTACCTTTATTTACATGTAATACTCTCAGCCCTAATGACCTAGTCAAAGGATAAAACAAACCGGGATTTGAAATATCCCTTAAGACCCATTAACATTTGTTACATAATTTACATATCTTCAGAGAGAGAGATGTGCTACACTTCCTTCTTGCATATTTATAAAGACTGTGACTAAACAGAAATTTGCTGACCAAAGCTAGGTACTGTCATTTCCTCAGATCATATTGGTAATAAAATGTTAATTTGAGCAAGCCAGGTATACAAACCAATTTTTTTCTTTCAGAATCAACTTTGCTAATAATTTTAACCAGCACTTGCTCAAAAAAAGTGTTAACATTAATACAAAAAATATCCACATTTACAAAAGAAATCAAACTAATATTTATAAATGACAAGTTGATCTACAATAAATTGCACATTGTTGGTTATGACTTTGGTTATACTGTATTAACAAATTTGGTTTCTAGACTAACACTGGAGGAAAAAATACAAAAATGCAGCTGTAGAAACTAGCAACCTGTAAACATATCACAGAACCAAATTCTGCACCTGATCACATGTGCACAACCTCCACGCAGTTCAGAGGAGTTTGCACATAACAGACTGCTGAATTTGGCCCAGAAAACCCTGTAAACATGTTCTTTATTGTTATGTAGTGCAATACTGCAAGAACGGATAATAAAGGCCTCTAACTATCAGTAAATACTGAGTGATATCCATACAAATTTCACTTTAAGATTGATTTCTTGCAAAAGGCTGAATTGAAAATATTATTGTTCAACTACAAATTTATCAAAAAAAGTGATGAACACTCAATAAATCAACATCAGTATACAAATTCAAACAAAAAAATTTATATAATGTCTCATTAAAACTCAGAATTATGCTGCTTATCTGTTTTGTATAAAAATCTTGGGTTTGTTACACTGTTTTAGCAAAAGCAAGTTAGAAACAGAGGTCTAAACTGTGTCAGCAAGTCAGTGTTCTGCAAACAAATGTTTTCCCATGTTTTATCCAATATGCTGAATTATAAGGTGCTTTGAGCAGATCTGTTGCAAAGAGCCTGAAGCAGTACAGATTATGATACTGTAATGCATGAAGTTTGTTGTGGTTTTTTGTTTAGCTGGGTTTTTTTTAAAAAACAGTTTAACAATTTCAGTTGTTCCTCTTAAAGCAGCAAATCAAATTTAAATCCTCTGCACAGATTTCTTCCCAGCTTTACTTCAGTAGTTTACTGCAGGACAGTCTCAAATATTGTACAAGAGGCAACTGCTAAAAACATTTAAGTTTTTGACTTAATTGGCACTGGCTGATCCAATGTGTATATTGCATGTATCAGCAAATACACAAAACTATGGAAATGACAAAATACATTTTCAAAAGTTAGTGATTTTTAATACTTAGTTATTTTACACATGATACTATGAGGATTCAATAGCCATGTGACTAAATACAATGGTAGTCCCTGGAAAATTCAAATTTGTTTGTAAACCCTTAAAATGAAATTGCAGCACTGGACCAACATAATTTATGTCTGTGTCTTAATCAACCCCATCAAAACCCTGAGTGTTTTCAATCGCTAGGAGAAGTTTATCCCATAAATCTTCAAACGAGTCATATGGAGGCAAATCCAAGCGATTAAAGCTGAAAAACAGATGAAAACTTTTAAGTATTTTATCACTTTTACTAGAGATCATAATTTATCTGAATTAAATACTCACCAGGTATGAGCTCTTGGCAGTTTTTCAGGGGTACCCCACTGTTCAACTGTGAACAACTGTGGTCCATTTGAACCTGAAGAAAAGAACACATCAATTTTCACCCTATTATGAAATCCTTTTATAATCGGATTCAAATTATGACATATTTGGGGGTTTTGTAATCCAGTTCTGACATTAGGAGCTATCTATATGAATAAAATACATAGGCAGTAATAGTCAAAAATCCAAATTCACTTGTATTTTAATTATTTCTTGCAATACCTCAGTTTCAAGAGACTTGTACACCTTAAGGCCAGAATCCTAAGACCTAAATGTATATGCACAGTAGCTGGCATTAAAGTTTTCTGGACAAGACAATTTTATACTGCTATAAATTTTGCAAGTAAAAACTTATATATGTTTATCACCATGTGCAAAGTTTTATAACCTGGTAGAAAGTAGTAAATGTCCACCTCTACCCATGCAACAACAAAGCAGAGTAACTGAGAACTTTTGGAAATATGACAATCATATGTGTACTCCCAGGATGTTCTTATGCACCTGAGAAAACATTTTTTGGCTAGCAAGGGCAGCCCCAGCTGGCTCCCTCTATCTTTCAGCTGTCTTACAGCATCTCATCTCTAAGTTTCTTGGACTTTATTGACTTTTATCTTCTTTTTGCTAGGGTCAGGATTAATAGAGCGAGACTGTATTTCTTGTTCAAACGCAGATGTTTATTAGTTCTTATTTATATTACAGTCTCACAAACCGTGAGTTCTACAGTACTTCAAGTTAACAAACTAAAAATGGAGTCATATCTCTTTTTTTACAAGGCCTTTTAAGGATAAACTGTCCAATTAAGAAACGATACCTAAATTATTTTTACTTTTAACTCAAGAATCAACCAACTGTGGCCCGCAATGTGGACTTTTTATCCAATCATACAATATTACCCAAACCCATGAAGAAGAAGGTGAAGAAGGACTAGCCTTCACCCTAAAACCTCCCACTTGCTTTATATATATTACTATATTCTAAAAATCTTAGACTGTAAGTTTTCCACCACATGATATTACACACTTCTATTCAAACTACACACCCATAATCCCAGTTCTATCATTCCGTTTTGGAAGCCTTCTCCACGGCCTCTGGTTAAATACAGTGTTCTTTTGGGGATCAGTGCCTGTCAGCACAGAAAGTCTAAAATTCTCAGTTACCAGGGTTCCAACAGGACTTCTCAATTCTCATCAAATAGCTGCAAAGACCATTTTATAACCGTTTCCTTAAGCTGGGAGAAGACCGTGAAGTTGAAAAAAACGAAAGACAAAAAATTCACTGTCTTGTCAGAGAGTCTCTGCTCAGTGTCCCAGTGCTCCAGCACGGGTGGGTTTGCTCCCAGCCTCGGAGCACTGGTGTTGGAGGAGCAGAAACGCCCGGCTGTGCCACGAGAGGGAGATCTCCGCTAGGAAGCAGCTCCAGGGCTGCAGAGCAGGCGTGGGGAGGGAACGGCCCCGCAGCAGCGAAGAGCCACGGACCAGCACAAAACGCTGAAAAACCACTACAGCTCTTTCAACACAAGGTACAGGAAATAGAACTGTTACCGAGGTTTAGTAAGGTCGGCATGCTGGCCATAGTAGAGCAGAAATAACTGTACAAGAGACAAACAAAGCACTGTGCAAGATAACTCTAGTTGAATTTTTCACTGAGTGAATACAACTACAGAAGACTGCCTAATCCCTGGGCATAAGGAAGCCAAGAACTTCAGCAGTTTCTTTCCCTGTATCAGTTCTTAGTTCTATCTCTAGTAGTGTTCTTAGACAAATAAGCAGAGCTCCTGAGGCAGCAGAATTCTGACTGGGTTCCCCTGTGATGAGCATGTGCTGTAACATGCCAAGGCTCAGGAGCAGCAGCAGACACATGGCTAAGCCTGCTGAGCACACTGCTCTTCTCACTGGAACACACAACTCATTTACTGATATGAATAGAAAAAAATAAACCAAGTATTTACGTTGAAAATTAAGACATGGAGAAATGGGAACACACGATGGGTGGTTTTGTTCACAATCCTTTTGTTTTGTAAATGAATTAATGTCTTGCTTATAAAAAAGCAAATGTTTAATCAAAGAGGCAAGTTAGGCTATTCAGTCATTTGCACAGCATCTCAAGCACTTTTACCCTTAATAAAGTAGTCTAGCTGAAAACCTAATAGCTGATGGCAGCTGAGAACAGACTTCCCCTAAGCCAAGCATCCCCACCCTTTGTGGGCTGCTCTATCTGCTTGCCCGCAGTCTGCCCACAGTGGCTTTTCTGACTTTGCTATTGAAATTGGCTCCCTGCTGTCCTCTGCCCGTTTCAGCCTCTGCGTTGTAAGTTCAGTACTTTTCTTCTGACTTTTTGTTTAACTCGTGACATTTCAGTGGTCCCCTTTGGAGTATATCCTTACAAACAACTGCATCTGTACAACTGTGCCCTGTGAGCAGATAAAAGCAGTTGTGGAACTGAAGTTAACTGCTAATGCCAGCACGTCTTTGTAATCAGATCTTGGATAACTGAGAATTTTCTTCAAGCTCAATCATGTGTTAAACAGGGATTTTTGCAGCTCCTGAGGACTTTAAAAATCCACATCCATTTGAGAACTTCTATACATTTAAAAACTTCCAAAACCAGAATTAAAACAACATGCTCCCATATAGAACATGGGAAATGTGATATAAGTGACTCACCTCTTTGTTTCTTATAACTGCCAGTACATACTAAATTTTAAAATAAAATTTGAAAAATAATTTGACAATGTCTGAAGTCAAACATCAGGACAATATTGGTATTGGGTTCTTTGTTACTTAATTGTGAAGATCATCTTAAGTACTCACCATACAGCTCAGCAAACCCATTCATGGGAACACGTGATGTGCCAGTCACAAACTGAAGTAATCTTATTCTCTTTTCAGAGTCCATCATTAAGACTGCCTATGTATGATAATGATTACAATTAGCCATTTATTTTTAAATTAAGGTTTTAAGCTAGTAGACTTATGCAACATGGTATCTACCTCTAAATCTTTATCTATGATACACATATGCATTTTTTTTTACTGACACACAGTCTACTTCTCTGCCTATTGCTTAAAGCTATGAAGTCAATTTTTTAATGGCACTGTAACAAGAGTATGGTTACTGGCTTAGCAGGCTGTTAAAATGCTTCCCTTGAAGATCTGGCCCCCTACTTTCTTTGAAGTTTCTTGATGTTATGAACTAGAAACCAAATTCCTGTAATTTATTAAACAGAAGAGTTTAACACCTCTTTAGTGTAACCATGCCAGGAAAACCTACACAAATATTTTTAACCCCAGTCAGACAGGGATTTTTTTGAAAAAGCAAGCATCAGTATTGCATTTACATTCTTACCATGCATCTCATCTTTAGTTTTGTTATTTTGTCAGGAATTTTAATGGTCAAATAATATTTACCTAACTTTTTAATGAATCAAACTATAAACTAGCAGAAAGGCAGCAGCTTTTGAACATGTTCTCAATAAGAAAATATTAGAACTTCATTATACCTTCCAGAACCACTGTATTACTTGATGGTTTATGTTGTAGCCATTTTTGTATTTTGTGTGTAGTTTCCAATCAGCCACGTCCACATCTCCCAATCCACACATTAATAACTAAACAGATTAAAAAACAAACAAACAACATCAAAGTTCAAGTGAGTAAACTAAAGTTTCAACATACTTTGTTTTCTTTTCCATGATACACCTACCTCTAGCTCATTTTCATCAAAAATTTTAATCAGATCCTGTGGTATCAGTTCAAAAAAGCCCTAAAAAAAGATGAGGCAAGTTTTTAAAAATCAAGGCAACATTATTTTAACATTTTTAACCATGGAGAAGGCTATTTAGAGACTTTGGTAAACACAGCCAAAGAAATATATCAAATGCAGATGTTTGGATACCAGTAGTCCCCAGTTTTGTTATAGTATTTTCAATTTATTTCTCACATCTTTACTGTGCCACACTGAGTGATGAGTATGGAAGTCTGAATATCATCTATGTAATACAATTTGTACAAAAAAGGGTAAATTGCCTAGTTTAAATCAAACTAATATAATTAAATTAAGTTTAATTTCTGCAGAGGTCATTAAATAGTTTGCTCTACAGCTAAAGCTGTCAGTCAGGACTGAGAAATAAGTAAATTTTTCAAGATGAATTAAACATCTCAGTAAAAACATACCAAAATATGGAAAATAACTCTGAAATAATTTAAAGCTGGCACTTCAAACAGTATCACTGCCTTTTTTTTTTAATACCTTTAACAAAATTATTAGTGGTTCTTCAGGATGTCCAAAAAACCTTAATATCAGATGCAACAAACTCTTAAAAGAATTTATTATGTAATTAAAAGTATACCTCTTTAAAGGCTGTCATTTGTTTCTGTACTCGGCTCACAAATCTCCACTGAATTACAAGACTGCAAAAAAAACAAAAAAAAAAGAAACCCAAACACAAATCACATTTAAAATACAAGTGATTTATATACAAAGCAACAACTTCCTTTTGTAAATAAAGCTAATACAGAGCCCCTGTAGTAGAGGACAATCCAGTGAGGTACATTGCACACAGCAGCCACTACTCACTGAATGTAGTCTCTCTTGTTCTTGTTGGTGACAACTATTTCTGATCCACCACTTTTCAGTTCATGTTGATGGGTCTAAATGCAATGCACAGAACAGGTCTTAAATAAGGTGAATATATAATATAATTCCTATGTTAATATTAGGTAATTCATGCAACTCCTGAAGACTGCATAATTTGAGAACTATGAGAAACAGATCCAGTCACATAGGTCACCTAATAAATAGAATGTGGTACATTTTTTTCTTAAAAAAAGACGTATTATTGAGGGGTGCAATGGAAAACCTCAATTTTTTCTGATCTGCTACAACACACCACCCAAGACTGCACACAGGTTCAGGGTAAAGCACGCTTCTCTAACTGCATATTCCATGACCCAGCCCTCATTCCAAATCTCAAGGAAAAACAATTACAGAAACCACTTCAGCAATGATCCCAGTAAGTGAATCAATATACATCTCTCTTACAAACTGACTTATACTACTAGAACCTCAGAAGAAAAAAAATCACATTTTCAGTTAACATGGATGTATGTTTTCATTGCTTCTTCTTAGGATCACTGTTGTTACACAAGACCACAAAGGTTATTATTCTTAATCTAGCTGGCAACTGTAATTTGGAAGTTTTATTCAAGACCTGTGGTATTTCTACATGACTTATCTTAAATAGCTTTGTATGCAATAACAAACTTTTTTATTCTATAGGTTTCTAGTACATCTTAAGAGAAAGGAAACGTTATCTCCCAGTGATTCCAGCAGTTTCCAAAGGAGCTCATCCTTTGCAGCCAGTCACATAAACCCAACCTCTACTCCAGATCAAATAATGGACTATGGATATCTTAGCCTAGGTTGCCTTCACAGCAACAGCTACATTTCAAGTAGTATTCAACAAAAAAGCACAAGCAATTTTTTAAAGCTCTGCTTATTTCCAAGTCCTTTATCACACCAAGTTGAAAGCACTGCATGAGTGAAAAGAGCTGAGTGAGCTAAGGGGTTTTCTTAACACCATAAAGATAAAATCCCCTAATTTCACAGGTCAAGCATTTTCTTTTCATGTTTTGTCTATTCTGCTTTACATGAACATACTAACCTGACCAAAAAGTTCTTCATCAACTATGAATCTGAGGTCCAGTTCTGTTGGATCATTTTCAAGAATCCATCTCAGAGAATTGTAATATTCACTATCCTAAGAGGGAATTACAAAATAGTAAACACTAAATAAAGTAGAGCACCTTTCAGTATCAATACAGGAGCTACAGAACAGATGATGAGGGACCTTGTATTGGGGAGGGTAGTGATAGGATCAGGAGGGTAGATTTAGCTTGGATATTAATAAATTATTCCCTGTGAGTATGGTGAGTCACCGGCACAGGTTGCCCAGAAAAGCTGTGGCTGCCCCATCCCTGGAAGTGTTCAAGGCCAGGTTGGACAGCGACTGGAGCAAC
>VZTT01013059.1:46721-68616 GCA_013400855.1 Buphagus erythrorhynchus | reverse complement strand
AAAAAAAAAAAAAAAAAAATCAGGACACATCTATAAATCTATTACTTAAAAACGGATAGCAACTACATGCTGTAATCTTAAAGGGCTGCAAAACCAGTATCAGATTAAAAAGATAGAATAAAAATCATGTTGTCCATGATTATTCTAGATAAGAGCCATTATCAGGGAACCAACCAAACAAGAAAAGTCTAAGGGACCTGCTGTTCCTCTAAAAATGTTACATTGTATCACTCAAATATTTTCAGTTCCTGAAATTATTAATTTTTATCATCTAAGAAAAAAACTAATTTAAAAAACAGGTTAAGACAGGAATCCTAAAGCCATTTATATTCAATTTTAACAATCTCAGTATCTAAAACATTTTAAGAAAACATCATAGAAAGTTTAGGTTCAAGTTTCCAGTACAGCTTAACTGACTTGAACCTGAGTCTAGGTTTTTGATTTTCATTGGAAGTTTTAATTCCTATACAATTTACAGATTATAAAAGACGTAGCCTAAGATACCTTTGAATAATGCATTTTTAATCTTCAAAATGTCATTAAAGATATATGTATACATAAAAATTGTAAGTTAACATGAAATTTACATGATAAAGCAAATTACATACCACAGATTCCATATCATGTAGTGTTATTGGTTTTTGGAGCATCATCTTGTAAAAAGGACGAATAAAAAAGGCTTTAAAGAAGAAGAAATAAATTTAAGAGATGTAACTTAGGACTCAAAACATACGCAATATTAATCTGAATATCACATTACATATGATAAATACTAACCATCCAAAAGTTTGCCATGGTAAACAGCCATTCCGGCCACACGACCTATAAACTTGAAATAAGAGAGATGATCTTCATTGCAAAGTCCAGAGTTTGGATTGATCTGCAGAGTATAGTTATCTCTGAAGTTGAAGGAGAGAGCAGGGAAGAGAAAGAAAAACAAAACTTGTACTATTGGTTGTACTACTGGAACAGTCTCACATTTGTAGATCTGAAAGATATCACTTATTACATCAGTTATTGCTGCTCATGATGATATCTAATATTAAACAATACACAATAGAATATTATTAGTATATCAGGAACAACCACCACAAACTACCTTGGTAAAACATAAACCAAAGAGAAGGGATTAATTCCCATTCATTTTCAAGCAGAGTAACATTCTCTGCATTACTGGGTACATACTGCCTCTTCTGTATGCAGGAGATGATTGCAAGCATATGCTTGTCCATGCAAAAATGCCATGGCTTATGTTAGACTGCTGTAAAAAAACTCTACAAGGACTGTCTCCACATTACTCTTCTGTCAAGCAACTATGTGCAGATTGTGGCAGTTATTATCAACTAAACCCTCCCATACATTTGCAAGGGTGGCAGGAACCCTGTTTTTAAAGAAGGTATGAGAAATACAATTTCTTTTCCTAAGTTTTCACATCTTCCAGAGCAGTACTACTTACGTAGCTGAATATTCAAACAATCCATAGTAAGGATTAAACATTTCTTTAGAGAGAAGGAAGAACCATTCCCTGGCCACTCCTCCATAGTCTAGACCTTTTTCACCATCAAATTCAATCCAAAGTCTTGCTTTAAGGAAGTCTGCTCTCTTTACAGCTATAATTCTTCTGTAAGAATCTTCAAGGATTGTTGTGCGATGAATTTTCATTTCAAACCTATTTGGAATATCACTCTAAAAAAGAGAATATGGAAACAAAGAATAATAAAACAAAACTCAGCATCTTACAATTTTGCAGAATATGCAAATTCTGAAAATAGACAAAGAGGGCACAGAAACCCTTTCCTTACATAATTTGAAAACATAACACAATATGATTGAAAAGAGGCTCTATTTGCCTACAATTCAACTAGCAAAGATAATTTCAGATACTAACTTCTATTTCATGCTACGAAAATACAGTTAAAGTAAGTTCTTACTAGTAACAGCATATGGTTAGCTGTTCTGCATGCAGCATGGGCATGGAGTCTCTTCTGACACTGAACATTTATCATATTACACACGTGATTAAAAACAGTTCACAGTTGACACATAAAATTATGTGGAACCGTTTTACCTGACTTATTTCACCTTCTATTTCAATATTCTATGAGCCTAGGTGTCTCGTTCTCTTACATAAGACAAGATCTACAGTTGTATTTAATTCTTAAACTACCACAATTGTATTGTGTGGCTGAGCTCTTTATCACTTCTCAGATTAAGATACTGACATTTGAATGAATGTCAATCTTGTTTGACTAGGAACACAAAAAATTAGGTGCATATATAATTGTGTGCAATTTACATGTCAGCTCAAAATGCATAGGCAGACTTGGCAGGTAGAAGGTGAAGCATGGATCTAAACTCAAAGGCTATGATTATATATGTAAAATATCTCCCAAGGATGTAAAATTTGATTGAACTTGTGCAGACTCATTGTTATCTGACTGTCCAGATGCTATTTACAGTCTTTTATGCTACATGTTAAAAATATACCTGGCACTGCCACTTCAAACTAGTTTGGAAACAAGATTCATAAACCTCAGATTTTAAGGCTGTAAGAATTTATTCCAGTCACCCAGCTTGATCATTATGACAGTAGAGATTTCTACACAGACAGACTAAAATCTATTCTGACAACTTCTGAGAACTTTCCATATTCTGACTTCCAAAAAGTATTCTGCGCTTGATCAGTGATTTCCAAACTTTTCTGTTGCCAGTCTTACTTTCAGGTTCACGACGTTTTAACCTCTGAGAATTTCTACTTTTTAAATTGGATTGCTTGCAGTTTCATCTGTGCATAAAGACACAAATCCTGCTGTTAAGAGTAAATGCTAATTGTTACCAAGCTGTTGCTTCACAAACATGTTTGTGATCAGACAGTAAATTTACCTTCCCTGTATCCTAAGCCTTCCCTTGTTTAGGGGCCTAAGTTTCAAAACCTCCTGCTGGATTCCTGTTGATTACTAACCTGTTTCTTCAATTTCTTTCTGAAGAATTCATACTTCCGCTTATAGTCCCTGGAGTAAGGCACAGCCTTTCGGGAAAAAAAAAGAAAAAAACCCTCGTGTGTCTTGTGAAACACAGACAACTCAATTAAATTCTGAGATAACACGAATGCATGCTTTACTGAGTGCCAGGGGAGGCTTCCAATTTATAAACACCAGGAATGAAAAGCACTTCTCTGTTCAGATCAGATCCACAGAATCCATGCAGTACTTCCCCATGAGCTGATGTAACTGCCTGAGTTCCCCGAGTGGCCCAGATCAAAGTGACCAAAATGCCTTTGGTGACGTCCATAACGCATCCATTTCCCTGCTGTATCATGAGAGACCTGGCTACAGACACCTCTATTTTCCATGGACAGGGAAGGTTGTTTACATATGCAGGCTATTAATAAACACAGATATCAGCTGGACACTAAAACCCATCTATAATTATAATGCAAACCATCTTTGCAATTAGTTCTGGTAATTTTGCACTTCAGGTTAATTATTGAGGCTGGATAATTATTTTTCAGTTGAAAATTAATTCCTCTTTAAACTCTTTTTTTTTTTCTTCTTTTTTCTCGAATTTACTTCATGAATCGAGCTAGTGTGGACAAAAAATAAATAGACTTTCTTACCCACTTCAAAGCCCTCCCCCCAGTCTATAAGGAAACTTCCTTACTACCATGGGAACTGCTTTTTCTTTCTGGCATTTAAAGACCATTTCCCCAGAAAGCTTTCTAAAAAGTCTTTAAAAAAAAATAAAAATTTTTTTTAGACACCCTGAAAGAAAACTTTCAGACACCTTGAAAGTTTCACCTTTTAGACCGACTAACTGATAAATGACAAGAGTTTGTTTGTATTCTATTCACAGCATTTCTGAAAAATATGAAAATCTACATTAAGAAAGCTTACTGGTCCAGTTATTGCCACATTCTGCAGTCGAGGATCCTCCCATTGTGTTCTCTTCGTATCTGCAAGACATTTTTAATTAGTTCCATTAATTTCAATAATGTTCACAAATAAAATGATGAGCAGGGGAGAATACTACATGGTACATACTGTGGTTTATGAAGAATATTCTTCCATCTGTGTGAGTTCTCTCTTCCCACCCTGGCTGTAAAAAGGCAAATTTTTATTACACATTATTATTAAATTTTTATTATAAACTTCTGATCATATAGTGTGCATAGAACTCAACATGAGCTGCAGTTGTGAGCATTCCTCCCCCATCTACTGTCAGCAGTGAAATTCAGAACAGTATTTTTTGTAGGAAAAAAGCAGGCTGCATTTTCTCATGTGCAAATTTCAATAATGCAAACTTAAACAGTTAAATTGTTTCATCTGCAAAACAAGTACAGAATGGTTTACTTACTGGTAATGGGCCCAGGTCAACTGGATCTAGGGAAGTCTTTCTCCTCGGATGAGCAGAAATTTTCAGTCTTGGATCTTCCTTTGAAAAGAAAACAAGCAGCATGTTAAAATCCTTTTGCTGTTTTGTTTTGCTTTTAATTTTTTTTGGCCTTTATTAATGATTTTGTAAAGAATATGCCTAGTACCAATTAGGTCATGGTTGCATATTCTGCAGCCAGAGGAATCCTTGCGGATTCTCAGTCCTCAAGTAATTACAATCACCTTCTAGTAATCTTTCACTCCATTTTATTTACACATATATAAATGTAAATCCCTCATTCAACTCAATTTTTGTGTAATTGAGTCGAATTACTCCTTCTACACGATTTCTGACACACCTTATACTTTTTGGGTTTGGTGGAGTTTTTTGTTGTTTGGTTGATAGGTTGGGATTTTTTTTGTGGGAGCTAGGATGATGGTGGTTGTGTTAAATGATTTCTTTTCATCTACCTGGAGAAAAGAACACCCATTTTGAATCAATTTAATGTATTTCTCTTTCCCTTTCACCTGACAGTAACACTGACTTAGTCCTGAGATGCTTAAGCCCATCTAATAAAGGTGCCAAGTGGTGTGCAGTGCCCCTCTGTGGAACTGCAGCTGTACAGCTCTCTCACCCACATGGTGCTTGCACCTGGTCTGCTTTTCTAAGCATTCACAGAAATTTCTGTTGTGTCCTGTGATAAATTCAAGGTAATGGATTTCCTGTTGAAGGTAAACACAGAACTAATTTCTGTGAACAGCTCCTATAAGCTACCACAGTTCTGCAATGTCATTTAGGAGGGGCTTTACATCTGCAAAGCAGATTCCTGTTTTCCTCCTTCCAAGCTAAATTTTCAAGTACCAATACAATTAGTAAAATTGATAATCTTCTTCTCATGACAGGTATTAAACTTGGCAGTTTTATTACATATCACTGAGACTCACACAGAATATTTAGGGTTGGAAGGGACCCAAAAGGATCTTGGAGTCCATCTCCATGGCCTGTACAGGGATTAAATGCCCCACCTCAGCTTTATTAGCACCATGCTCTGACCATGCTCCTGAACAGACAGACACAGCTACCTTGGCACTAAAGAAACATACAGAAGCTTGCTGAAAGCAGCAATGTTTTGATTCAAGAGGAGCTAGAATTTCAGTTCATGAGAACAGTTTTCCATTACCCATGTTGTGGTTTTGGTATTGTGGTCAATAAAGAATGGTCTCCCATTGGGTGCATGTCGGACTTCCCAGCCTTTAGGGAGAAATCCATGCTCCATTTCAGGCTGCTGCTGAGAAGACTGTTGTGATGAATCACTCGATGTTGCTTGTGGCTGTCTTCCTACAGAAATACCTTGTGCAGCTGACACCTGACTTGTTTCCGCAGCAATCTGTGGTAAATGAGCAAAAAACATCCTATCAAATCAAAGCCCTGTAAAGCAGTATCTTTTTTTTCTATTAACCTATATTTTTGACTCATGAAAGCTGTTTCATAAAGCAAGTCCCTGACAGATTTCATAATATCAACCACATTGACTAACAATCACTGATTGTGCTGAAGGTTTACAGAAGCCTCCCAACCTCCTCAGTCAGCTACCACTCTCCAGAAGGGAGAGTGACTTGCAATAAACATTATTACTGTTCCTAACTCTCCATGCAGTCTCTCAGATATTTTATGTGGTACTTTAGAGTTTATGCCTTTTGCACATTCTATTTCAAAGCCGTCTCTCCACTTCCATTACACAAGATGTTTAAAAGGTTCAGTGAATACAAACATCCGTAAATTGAAGACAGGCAGTACCTGTACAACTGGTTTTATCCAGGTAGTGGTTCTAGAATTGTGATCTATATAATATGACCTTCCTTTCTCATCTTGTCGTTCTTCCCAGCCTGGGGGCAATCCAGATGAAGTAGGCAGTAACTAAATATTAGTGATAGCAGATGAAAAACAATTAAGGAAACTATGAAACTTACTGTGAAGGAGTTTTCCTCTGTCAAATTAAAACAGCAAAACTATATTCCAGAAGGTTCATTGCTTTTATGAACTAGATAAAATAGATAAGTATTTAAGTCCTTCCTGAATAGTATGAAGTGACAGATTTTTATTTGTTTTTTGTTATTTGTTTGTTTCAAACAAAATTCAAACTCTTCATGTAAAGGATGCATTTATATACCTGGTTTAGGCTGATCCAGCCTAGTACTTCTGGCTATTAGATCACAGTTTACAGTGTCATCATAAAAACCATAATGGAATGTGGTATAGCTTTTAATTATAAGTAAATAATTACAAGACAAACCATTTGAAAAACGAAAGTCATATCATCAGGGCAAGACTACTTCCTTCTGCAGGCTATGCATCAAGCTAATGCTAAACAAAGCTGAAATGTGAAAGCTTTACCGCTGAACTAGACCCATAATTGCCATTTTGTCAGGACAGCTGCTGGGCAAGGAAGGCCAAATCTCATTTAAAATGTCAGCACCTAACACAGCTAAAAGCCTGTGTTTTTTGAAAAATGACTTACCACTGGATGTGCAGGCTGCTCTTCAGGTCTGTATGTTTGCAGACTACCTCTTCTGCTGGAATGGTTCTTGAAGGAATGGAGAGAAATGACACATTAGCTATTACTGCAGCTTTAAGGATGGCAGCAAACAGCCAACAATGGTTATCCATCCTGAGCAAAGTGTTGCATTTGTTTTGAAACATGATTTAATATATTTTTCAAACTCTTGTTTTAACAGCTAAAAACATCAAGTTCAGAGAGTCTATTAGAATCTTGGGATGACAGAGGCTTGTGAAAGTTCAGAAAACTCTAGCAATAGATGTTTTGGCATGTAAAACATTAATTACAAATTGTTACAGTACGATTGAGTTACAGTACAATTGAATTTACAGTATAGAACTTCTTGTGTTGTCAGTAAAGTCTGTGATAGAGCAGAGCTAACACAACTTTCCAGAGAGTAGATTAGGTCAATAATGAAAAGATATGAGAGTGTAAGATAACCAGTTTGAGAAGAGCAATTCAATCCCTGGACTTTGCATAAACGTCCATCTTCCTGCCTAAAGCCACATTTAGATCTCACTTGCTACAATTAGCCACCTGTATTTCATTTTGCTTCAGAATTTCCCCAAGTATTTGAAGGATTTTTCCCTATCCACATACTATTAGAGTACTTAAAAGAAAAGGCATGATTAACTTTTAATTTTTTTTTTTAGTGGAGGCAGGGTGGGGTATAAGGCAGGTGCAAAAAGGCAAGACTGCCATTCTAGCTGACTCTTGCAAATAATTTGAACATCTGCCTCTTTCTTTGCTCAGGCCACCCAAGCAAGCTGAAGTAACAGTTTCCTTGCTATCCATCCCATGCTGAATAGCAGAGGTCTGAATAGCAGAGATCGAGTAAATTCTTGTTACTCTCACTTGACTGTTTCCAGCAACACCAGCAATACATTTGTACAAACTCAGATAAACATTGTCAATTCCAAATTTACATTTGGAAGGGCATTCTTAACATCACAAAAACTAATTATTATTTCAATACAAAAATCTAACAGACTAGATAGCCTGGGTCACCTCTACAGGCTTTCCTCAATGGACAGTGGATTTTTCACGTCATGTGTCAGGTTACAAAGCTGTTTGTGGAGCTCGGGTTTCACAGGACAGCTGAGCTTATTTAATTGCTTGCTACCACCAAAAAGTCGAGTTTCACCCTGGCTACATACTCCTGCTGTTTTCCCTCTGCTACTGTAGTGTTTGTCAATACAACCTAGCATGCTGTTTCAGTTGCTCAAACTGCAAAAAACCAGAGTTGAGGAAAAGAGAGTTTTCTGCTGGGTTAGCAAGCTGAACAGACTCACACAGAGGTCAGGCAGGTTTCACAGCTGGCACAAGGGCTGTGGAACTGCAAGCTCCTTTTCTTGCTGCTAAGGAAGCAGCAGGTTTATTCAACCCAATCATAAAACCTTATCCCATTACCCACAACGAAAAATGGTCAATCTTAGAACTTGTTCTAATGGGAAAAGTAAACTTTCAAGATACAGATTTTTTAAATCAAAGTATTCAGCACTTGACAACACCAGACTAAGAGGTAGATTTACAGACTGAAAAATAGTTCACGCATATCTGTTTTAACCTCAGGCAGAAATCCACATAAGCAAAGCAGTGAGGAAGAAAATGCTTGCTTAGGTGGGATTCTACAGTAAAAAGACTATTCTTAAAGTCTGTGCATTTGAGATGAAACTAAAAATATAATTCCTAAATAAAGTATTTATGGATCTAATTCTACCAGAACAAGGAGAAAAATAATTTACAGTGTAGGCTGTTGACTGGCCAGCAGCTGGACTTCCAGAGGTAGTAAGTCTGTTACTCAACTCTTCTGCAAGATGACTCTGTATATCACAGCTACTCTGTGAGAGAGGTATTTGAACGTTCTGACTGCTGTACATTGTTGCCTCATCTTCAGTTATAATTTCCCAGCTCTTTAAAAGGAAAATAAAGGAAAAACATTTTTAAAAAGTAGCTCCAAGTTACAATTAGTTAAGACAAGCTTTTTGAGTAGTCTAGATTAAAAAAATCACTTGTTGCATTTCAGCAACATTTCGATATTTATTGTCTTACCTCGGGGGAATCTCTGTTGTCTGTGTTTTCTGTATCCTCTGATATCTGTCGCCGGTGAGTGAACACGTGCTGGGCCTCCAGCTGCACACTGCCAAGATCTGCAACAGCCACACTGTCCCTGGTGGGGCAGGGTGGGACAAGTCAGCAAGCAGCAGCCAGAGTTTATCTTTCAACAGTAAGCCAGGCTAACAGCAAAAACATACATCACAGTCATTTTGGCAGAAGAAAAAGAAACAGTCTGGACTATATAAATGAATGTAAACTGTTTAAAATGAATAAGCATTCATGTGAATGTGAAGTGTAAGCTGAAGAACCAGGTACCATTCTGGGGGGAGGAAAAAAGCCCAATGAAAAAGGTAAGGCAAACAATTTAATGAAGGCCCTGATGAGAAGAAAAAAACAGGTTGTAAAATGAAAGATTATTTACTTTCCATTCCTACAGTTGTTATCTCTCCAACTGCAATCAGTTTCTATTTGAACACATACTTCCAGGGCACAGTACAGTCAAAATGATCACTAGCCAGTGACCACTGCATGAGGGCTTCTAAATTGAGGGAAAGCTCTCCACTAATTTTCAGGCTGTTTACTTTTTATTCTCCTTGCTTTCAATGTAACTAGGGTGAATTACACTCGCTAATATAAGACTTGAATTTTCAGGCTAAAAGACATACTGTGCAGTTGGTCTTTTCCACTGTGTTCTTCTAAACTCATGATTGACATAGTAGGTCCTGCCGAGGATGTCTTGTCTTTCTTCCCAGCCTGAAGGCAGTGGAGGAGATTCCTGCTGCTGCTGTTGTGGCTGGCTAGCAGCCTCTGGTTGGTCCAATATAATCCACCCAGGCTGAAAGACATAATATAACTACCTTTAATACTACAGAAGTTGAAAAACATATCTTATCAAGCCACTCCCTCTTTTAAGGTGCAGTTCCATTACATCTTAAGTCAGTAAATTTGACTCTGGCTTCAGTGTGTTTATTTCTAAAAAATGACAGGGCATATTATGCATGCAGAAATCTTATTTTTAAGTCAAGATCCTTAAATATATTAGTACCAGAAGTTGTTAATTGTAGGAAAATAAACAGCATTCACAGAATACATTAAAAGCTTAAATATTCTAATTTCATACATATGCTGCAAATATATCAGGCACATGAACACACCCTTCTGTAACGAAGTTTAATTACAGCAAAGGTGGTAATGCTGAATAGAGTTAAATCTGGAAAAGAAATCCATTAATCTACACTGGATGTGCTTAAAAAGATTACATACATATGGTAGGTAAGTTCAAAATATCCCTATGAATTGGAGAGAGTTGGAATTCTAGAACCAGAGAGATGTTAGTGTCTGTCTGGGGTCAAACAACATTAAACAGTACCTACAACAGAAACTTAAACGCTTTAAATTGTATGCATGATACAAGCAATCACTTTTAACTGGTTTGTTTCTAAAACACTATTTACAGCTTAGTGATTCCTAACATTCATTTTTCAGCAATAAACACATTTTTCCCCCACCTCTAATTCTTCAGCCTGTTCTGTGGTTTCTTCTTCAGACCCATTGTTTTTAGGTAAATAAGTCATCTTCAATCTAAGGTGGCCTTTAACTCTTGATTTATGGCTGCAGAAGAGAAAATAAAATTATCTTATTGTGCACTTATAAAACAAAATAGCTGAAAAAGCACAGCTAGAGGATTATTCTTAAGTGTTCCAACACAAACTTGACTTTTTATAATCTAAATTAAGTTCTATAATAGCATTGAGGCTTCAGACTTCTGAATACAGTAAGCATTTAAAATAATGGTGACTTTAGAGTAGAACATTAGTATCTTAGAAATGGCTGCTCAAATTTCATTGATGGAAACAGAAATGTTGAGAAAATGCATACTTATTTACAACAAATTACATAAGACCATTGTGTAGATACAAAAATTAGAATTTCCATGTGGTGTTTACTAACCTTCTTGGATGAAGAACAAAATCTTTAAATGTATATGGTCTCTCCATACTTGGATTTTCTGTCTGGAATAAGAATTTTTTTCAAGAAAAATCTTTATCAAGCACTTGAAATCAAAGAAAACTATCAGAAATTTACAACTTGTTTCTTTAAAGGTCTTATAACATTTTAAAACTTAAATTACAGGTTCAGGTACAGTAACAGCAATACCAGCTTTAATCTTAGCAGTAAGACCAATACTCTGGTTCAAAAAAATAAAAATTACCTCTCAAGTGTCTACACACATTACAGAATGGAACACCTGCTCTTGGAAAGGGTTTGCCATGGTTGCTACCCTGTTTTTAAGACAGTTTCTGATAAATGTGTTAGTATCTGCTAATGTTTCGAGACTTCAGAAGAAAATGAAAAAGCTTATTTATTTCAATGTTCTTGGTGATATTTCTTTAAAACTAATTATCTGCTTTGCAAAAGGAATACAAGAGACAGAAAAAAATTGACCAAAGCAACACTAGCTCTATTTCCCACTCACTCGCTTTTTTGTATCTATGTGAGTAAGGAACAGTAAAAATAAATTTAGAGACTTTAAAGAAATATTTTAAGACATGACAATAATTACAATCTCTGCTTATCTTTAAGATTGTAAAACCATGGAAAAACTAAAAGCACTCCAGTATTGAAAAACAAGGTAACCTATATTGTTTTATAAATATCAGCACTGAAAAATCCCAAATAAATCTACAAAATAAAACGAAGAACCCACAGAGCAGGAGAGTTTAATCACTTTATTATCCATATTGTTAACTTCCTTAGATGACTAACAGAGTGCATATAGAAATATTTTTTCCCTTTCATAGTCTTAAAAACAAACAAAAAATACAAACCGGTAACTGATAAAGAGGAATATCCACTTGTCCAAGAAAATCATCTCGAGTCTACAGAAAACAAAAACAAACACCACAGAAAGTTGAAAGCTGCAAAGTGTTTTAAAAACGTTATCCCCACATCCTGATAGCATAGCAATGCTTTCTTACAACCTGAAGGCACCTTTGAATCATAGGCAATAACTTGTCCTGTACAGAGAACAAGCTCTGATTGATCCAACACTCAGAGCCTTGGATGTTCTGCCTTCCTCAAAACAAAATTTGAGGGAGGTGGGGTGGATACTTAGACTGTTTACTAAATTATACAGACTAATGTTAAGCAAATAGGAGAGTTGTTCAGCATCAGGACTGAGACTGTCAGCATTCCCAGCAGAAACATTGTCCTAAAGGACCCTCCTCCTGGGAGCACCCAACAATTTCCATAAACCTAGACAGCTGGTTAAAACAGACATGTATAAACATTTTTTTATTTTCCAAATCATACAGCTACTGTCAAAGATAACAAGAAGCTAAAGTAAGTGTAATCTGTGGTAAGTGCTTTGGAAGTTCCAGCAGTTCCAGCGGTCCCAAGCTTGGCATGAAAATCTGTCAGAACTATGAAAAAATTTCTTCTGTCTACACACATTGCAGAGTTTAGTTTTAACAATGACCACAAGATTTTACCCTGACTTGGACATCTGGACTGTCCAGCTGGGACCAGACTATGAACACAGTGGCTGCCAGGCCAGGGCAGGGGCTGCCAATACACAGAAACGCTGCACACTTGACTTTTCATCATGGATTTTTGCTTGTTGAATAAAATAAAATTTCAGTAATCTATATAGGTAATTTCAGTATTCACCAATAATCACCACCAGCAGTACTTCACTTCCTGCTGGATTACTGGAACATGTGCTAAGTTGCTTCAAATTAATTCATGATTTGAAAACTGTTGTGAACCTCCACAAAAGCAGGAAAATATATTATAAGGGTCATTTAACATGAAGACGTATCAGTGCCTATGGAATAAACTCAGGTCAGCATGGAATTTTTTGAAGGTATGTATAAGCTTTCAGCTTAAAAAAAACCAAACATACACTACAATAAGACTACACTTTTTTGCACAGATTAAGGAGCTGTAAAAGTCTTCAACTCTGTGGCTCTGCAACCTCTGAAATTCTATCAGGCTTCCTGATTTCTCCAGCTAACAAAAGATTTGGGGCCTATTCTTTCCTAAATCTGTTGTTGCATATATTCAAAGTAATCACCCCAGAACTTTAATGTTTGTCCACAAAACTTTTCACCACAAGGCTCTGCAGCTTGCTGACATCTATTTCCTTCACCTCAGGGCAAAACCATGTTTCAATTTTCCTCTGGAAAACTTATTTTAATTTTCAATTGAAATGTTTTACAGCATTAAAACTCCAGTCCAATTCTATCCATTTTCTGGTCCCTCTGACATTAAAGTATAGGTATTTCTGGAAGTAGTTATTTTTGCCTTAGTGATTCTGGTACCTTTTTTTCTTAGTTCTGTTGTCCTAAGTTCATCCATTTAACCTTCAAGTCATACATGTACTTGGATAATCAGTCTCTTACATAGGCCTCTAATTTTCACACCTGCAAAAAGTACAACTAGATTGTCATAGGTGATAAAATGCTAGAAATTTGGAGATACGTCACTTCAAATTCAGTTTGCAGCATGGATGCCATGTTCAGGTCTGAAGGGGACAAAAATGAATATATATACAAAACATCCACCTTTTTAGTCCACAAACTCATTTGAGATAGAAAGCTACAATAGGTTTCATACCTAAGGAAGCTTCCCTGAACTACTGAAGGAAAACTTTCTGTGCTATTATAGACCACAGGATTCTGGAAAAAAATAGGTTATCATTTTTGCCTATGAGGTTCTTTTTAAAATGGCACAGCACATACCTCAGACATGTTAAAAGGCTTAGTATTTGTAAAGTTCTTGGCAATCCTGAAGTGGAACATGCCTTCCAAATAAATTATTGGAATGTGGGACAAAAGTTTGCTCTATTTTAGAAACCCTCAGAACATTGTGTTTGTTACCAGCATAATTTAAGTATGGGCTCCTGTTATTCACTTTATTATTCTGCTGTCTCTCCTGCTATTTTTAGCAGAGTTAGCGTCGATAACCACCTCTATAATAGTACTTTCTCCTCCAGCTAGAAGGCAAAACCCTGAGTGGAGATTTTTGTTGACCTCCAAACAACTAACACATAAATCAGATAGCAGGAATGATCTGCAGTGATGTGCCCCACTATGACAAGCTGACTTACTGCCTGCCAAGAGGTGCCAAAGCAGCTTCGCAACAGACATCGCACACATAAACAACTAAATGCCAGTGGAGCTGAAACTGTTTGGATCTCTGTTTCATCAGAGCAGGCAACACACAAGTGGGTCAGTTGTTCTTGTCAACTTCTAATTTCTTAACAGTCAGAGAACTCAAACTTTCTGCTTGGCATCGACCTCAATTAATGATATATACTGCACTAACAGAGAGGCCTTGTATTTTACTGATTCACTGGTTTAGTCTATAGAAGGTTATTAAAAACAGGTGAGGACAGACAGCTGCTGTACACAATTCATTTGAAGAACCCCAGTGCAATGCCAAAGCATTCAAAGAAAAGCACCAAAAGACAGTAATTCTGTTCAAAACTCTTTTCATCTATTTTATGAATATATGATTAATAAGTTTTAGATTTTGGACTTTTTTTCTGCAACTCCCATCAGAAATTGCAGTAGATTTTAAACAGACACGCTTATCTGAGTCACACGTTTAAGAGTAGTACTGACAACATAACCCAAGATTTATCAGGTTTGAAAATGAGTCACTGAATTTAATGTCTTTCTTAATTGCTGGATTCACCACACAGCCTTTTGAAATAGTTCTTGTATAAGACCAGGGTGTTGAAATAACAAGTATTTTCTCTACCAACTTTTGTGACAAATGTTTGGTAGTATTAGTGCATTAATTAGAATTCAAGTATATTCCAGTCTTTTTCTGAATAAACTAGCAGCTAGTTGTGCACAGGTTGGTCTTTGCACAGAAATCCACAGCTGTATGGCAAAACAAGAAAGCACACAGCTTTTATTGGAGGGAACATAAGTATCAATTCAAATTGAAAAAATAAACAGTGATCTGCACTATCGCTGCTTAAGAAAACATGAGCTCAATAGATGCCTTATAAAACCAACATTCTTCTTGCTTAAACACCCAAACATCAACATTAGTTACAAGCTTGATGAGAATGAAAAAAAACTTTCCTGAGCTACACTAGCAAATCCAAGTATTTTTCTTTTCATGCTGCACTGAGTGTATTATTTTGTTCTCTTAAACTCTAAATTGAAAAAAGTGAGCTCTTTTTTCTTCCATAAAATACTGCCAGCATATGCTATTCATCATGGAAAAGTAACAGTTTCAAAAAAACAAGATTCAATTATGACGTTAAGATTGTACCAAATTCACAGATTCCACAAGTAATGTTTTCTCTATCTTGCAATGCAATAAATACTTGGTTGCACGGAATTCATTACAGTCTCAGCCTCCTGTATTTTTAAGGGGGACTTGTGGATTGTAAGATTTTTTTTTTAATGACACCTAGGCCATGTAGACATTTCTTTAGAGTTGGCATCTATGACAGATGTAAGACCCCATCAGCATTTTCAAAATAGGGAGAATACACACTGTTAGATCAAGGGTTATTACACAACATGTGTTTCTGCAGAACCTTCAGCCCTGCTGGCTGTTTCAACAGCAAGGTGTCAGCACAACATGCCTCAGCAGTTTTACCATCTGCTTAACAGACAGCATTTAGAAATGACACTGAGGTTATTTTCACTAATTCTCTCTCACTTCCAAAGATATTTTCAGACTACTGCTTATCTAAAGACCAGAGAAAAAGCATCTTCTGTTTCTCCATTTATAGCTTACACATTTTATATGGCACCAAAATCTTACCACTTCCCTAAGAGTTCATATTTAGTTTACGGTACTTTTACAACATTCATATATTAGACCACTCAATGTGTGCTGCTTTGAGAACTTGTCCTTAAAAGTTCATTAACAATGCAATTTAATACAGCTTGGGGTTTTTTTGTTTTTTTTGTTTTTTTTTTTTTTTACACAGTTCACAGGAAGGCAAGTTGTCTAATATAACCAAAGCATACTTCAGAACAACATAAACAAAGAACATGTCAAAAGTTATTAATGCATTGATTTTATTCATCAAGACTTTGAGTTCCTTTGGTTTGATGTATGCATGTGCCAAACAAACTGCCATATAAAAAGCAGATATATTACATTTTATGAAAAGTTGAAAGCCAATCCAGGCTTGTCCTCCTGTGTTAAACCTGCCAATATTCACCACAAAAGATTTAGAAAACAGTACCAAATATTTAATTCGGTACTATTTCAACAAGTCATTCTTGACATCAAGTCAGTTAGTTATCTTCATAATAGTACAAAAACAAAACTCTTGCATCTATTTGTGAAAGCTTTTTTCCTAAATCTTAAGACTTCAAAGAAAGTTTGAAAAACAAACTCTCATAGTAACAGTTCCAGGCTCACTTTTACCTCCTCCATTTAACACTATAAAGTTTAAAGCACAGAAATGTAAAACTTTATCAAATGTTAAAACTGCATGTGTAATTTGCTCCCAGAAGTAACAACATATAAACCAAATATTGCAGATGTTTACCACAGTGGCTAATTAACACATCCAGCTGAAGGACTTCATACAGTCAATCAACTTTTTGCTTTTCAGAGCAAAACCTCTCATGAAGTTCACTTGATCCAGTTCAGGATCACATAGAGGCACAGTCAGGTTGAACCTGGAAACTGCTTTTCAGTCCTAAATTAAATGAGTTGACCATGGCTGTACAGGTACCTGGCCACTTCTTAGAGAACAAGCCCAGAGCAGGGCTGGATGCAGTCTGCGTGGCCTCACCCTGCTCCAAAGCCAGTCCAGCAGTTTTCAAAAGCATTAAGTCTACTGTTGGTGCAAGTGCAGCATCAACACTAACTCAGGACTGCGCAGTGCCTTTGCACCAGCACGCAGCTGGCGGCCACTGCCAGCCACAGGGCAGCTTTCCCTGCTCTTCCACACTCAGCTTCAGTCCTCAGCCACTGCTGAACAGGAGTCTCAAGCCCCACCTATGGACCTCTCCCAGCCCCAAGCCCAAACCTTCTGCTGCCAGGTATAAAGGCAGACACAGGACCTGGCTAGAGCAGAACTCACTGGCTGGGCTTGTCTTAAGGTCTGCTATGCTCAAGCTATAAATCCCACCTGTCCAAAACCAGTCTGCATGAACTGACCTTGGATGTCTCAAACTCTAATGACAAAAGGTGACCACAACACAAATAATCCAACCACAATTACTTTTCCAACAAAACAGTATTAGAATTTATTTCAGACCAGTTCAATGACACTACCAAAGCTATATTACACTTCCCACCTCAGACATGGTTTTATTAGCCTATAATTTGCCAGATGTTAACCACTTTAGATTTCTCATTAATAAGCTAAATATTTGTCCAAAACCAAACTTAACAGAAACAATTATTAGTAGAATAAATGGCTAATGCAGAAACTCTATTGAAAAATAAGTAATGTTCATAACAAATATTGGAATTCCTTTTCCTTCAAAAAGCCCTTGTACTTTCATGTTACCAAGCAGGCTGTCTCCCTTATGCTAGGAAAATCACTGATTGCCAGAGAAATCATCTAGGTCTGAAAGAATCCAGTTCTGTGCTTCTTACCACATTCCTGTTACTGAGTAGCTGGAGTGTCTCATTTGCATTTTAATATGCCCTAACTTCAATGACTCCAATTCAAGTTTGTATGTAATTTCAGCCAGGAACTTGCTGATGTCCTTCTTAAATTCTGTTTGCTTATGTTACAGTTGATACAGCTGAAATCAGCCCAAGGTCTCAGACAATAATTGCATCTATCTGTAGACTTTTCGGTTTATTGTAAACTATCATGACAGAAAAAAAGAATGATGCAGTCTCTTGAAACAGAAATGATTACAGATCCATAAACTAACACTGCAATGAGCTACAAACACTTTGCTGGCTGCATTCCCAAATCAGCATGTTCTGTTTGTCACAGGGAATAAGGAAAAAAGTACACTTGAAACAGAGACACTTAACAGAAATGCAGGGCAGTACCCTTCAGACAAGGGTGAAAGTCAGTCATAAGCAAATGACTTGACTGAAAAGGCCACTCAGTTTTGCTTACTTGCTTAATCTGTGAAATTCATCCACTTCTCGAAGATGAGAAAACATGTGTCAGAACACAGAAGACAACTCTCTGCCAAGGGTGAGGGAAGAGATTTCTACCACTTGATCCTCTGTGGCTGCAAGGGCTGAACAGGCACCAGAGAGCCTGGGGGTCAGATTAACACTCTGCCTACCCTTGTATCCTTTCCATGTAATGGCCAAGAGCAGATGCTTGAGGAATAATAATAGTGGCAATTAAGAACAGTACTTCCTTTGATACAACCCCCAGTTTCTAATGAATAAGTAGTCATGGGCCTCTTGATCTTGACATTAAAATACATATTGAAAATGTAATACCCTTTGATGGACCTTTCCTCAACTTCTTAAAATCCATTTCTACTTTTGATATGCAGATCTTGAGACAATTTCCTCAGCAACACAAAAAAGAACACCTTCTTTTAAAAGTGGAATGGAAAAATTCCTCCCCTAAAGTATACTTTTATAAACTCCATCTATACCACCTTTTTTTTTCCAAAGCTGAAAATCCCTTGGCCTACTTAGTGTTTCTCCTCACACAAAACTCACCCCAATCTTGCAACTCTTCCTTTTTTAGTTGTGTTATCCATGCTTCCTGAAAAAGGACAACCAGAAATATACATGCCATGCACCTATGTGGATTTGTAAAATTCCACTATGGTGGTTTTAACTTTGTTTACTTATTTCTTCCCTAATAAATCATAAGGTTTTATTTGCCTGTCACTAAGATCTGAGCTGGCATTTTTAGCAAGTCTTTCCCCATGACACAAACCATTTCCTGACCAGTATAGGAGGCCATCACCAAGTGTGCATCATTAGCTGCTTTTCATGTGTGCAATACTTGGCATTTTTCAACACTGATTTCCAAATTGTCTATTTGGAAAAAAAAAAGAAATTAAAGCAAGGATCATGATCTCATATCTGAAAGCCTGCAAGTTCTTCAGCTAGCGAGGAGTAAAGCAAGAATGTCTCTAGCTTGCTCTGTGAACAAGTTTTACTTCAACACATTCTTGTAGGTATACCATGTTTTAAAAAACAGAATAACTATAGCTTGTGGCAACATTAAAGAAGCCACAGCATCAGCGCTTCCCACTCTCTCATGGCAGATTAAAAGGACATGAATCACCCTGAAGGCTGGATAATTACATATTTACATAAGCTGTTTCAGGAGGCCTGCTCTGCATGGTTTTACAGTTCTAGTTTCCCCATTTTTTTCTGGCATGAGAAACCTGCCCAAATTCAGTTCAGCTGCAGACTATAAACAGAATTAGGCTAATCATAATCTCCACAGAGCACAATCAAATAAAACTTCTCCTTAATATGTACGTGTAATATTTGCTGAGGACTACAAAGCACTAGAGCTTTAATATATTGGTATATTCAAGTATCTGCTTCCTTACAGTATGATATTCTCAAAGTTACATATGGGTCATGGTTGCCAAATACAACCTGTGAAACCTGAAAAACTTCAGGGATCAAGTTGTTACCAAATAATTTTATTTGATCACTTCCTGTGCTAATGCATCCACGTAGCAACCATCCATAGCCAGGCTGTAAGATCTATCCCATCCTTTGTGTGCCATCTTTTTCTTCCCCTGAAGAAGGACTGCTAATCAAAAGCTAAAGCATGGAAGATAGAGAAGAAGGTGTAACTAAACTCTGCATTTAAGCAACATGAAAAACAGAAGAAATTAGTACCAACTATTAAAGCACTACAGATCATTGCTACTTAAAGCACAGAAGCAGGAAATTACCTACAACTAATTATAAATTGTTCATTGTTGTGATCGACACAGTTTCCACTGTCTTCCCTTCAATGTACTGATGTATATTTCAGCTTCTAAAATTTGTCTGAGACACTACACATACACTCTTTTGTGATTTAAGTCTAACGTGGTCATTCCCACGATTCCTCAGGAAGACACCACCTTCCTCCCAAGCCCAACTTCTCCCTGACTGAACAGACAGACCATGACACAGCAATGCACCACATGGTCCTGTAATGGGATCCCTCAAGATATGCGATACTGAATGAAAGTTGGGAGATTATGAGGTTACCATAGCACACTAGCATCAAGTGATGCCAGTTTGTGCTTTGCCTGGCATTGGCTCCATAATCTTCTGCTTTTGCTGCTCCTTTTCCACCTCCCTTCCTTGCACAGATGTGGGACACTGACACACATGCAGCCCTTTGCTCCATGTGCAAAGCTGGAGCTAAGCCACAGCTGTCCTTCCCTTCTCTTGGTGCTTCTCCCTGGTTGGATCACTATTTTCTGAGAGGGAGTTATGCTATGACAGAAGCTCTATGCCTAAGGAGAATTCAAGAGAGAAGACAGCCTCAGACTATTCAGCACTAACTCGTGGTACAGCACTTATCAAGGGAACCACAATCTTCCAGACACAGGTTCTGGTCCCCTCAGCATGTTCAGATCAGCTGGGAAGTTATTTAAGAGAGAAATCCTCACACATAGCCCCCTTAAATTACTGTTTTACTAAAATTATATTTAGTACAGCAAGATTCAAACAGCATCTTCTATGAAGGCAAAATTCCAGAGTTTGGTGAAAAAAGCTTGAGAGCTCTAACTAAAAGGTTTCCCTTACATGAATCTGACAGCAGAAAAACAGTTTGGTTATTTTACACCATCTCGCTGGTTTGGGGTTTTTTTTTTTTTTTTTTGGCTTCCAAACATGTCATTTTCAGTAACTAGAGACAAAACTTGAGCAAAATTACTTGTAAACAAACGGCCTATAACACAATTGATTGCCTCAATTGTATAAGAAATTTTTTTAAAGGTATACAGCTGCTGAAACAGATTTGCAAGTACATTTACAATATTCACATTATCCAATAGAGAGTGATACTGATGGGGAAGGAATAGCTAATGTCAACAGGAATGTCAATGTGATACTATTCTTGTGGAAGAGATTAACAGAACTTTTATTTTTTTAGAAGTTTATGTTCTACAAGAACTGGAACTGCATTCACTGTTTGCCTTTCTCTGTACCTCTTGGAGTTTATGTATGTATGATGACAAGTAACCTGTTCCCTTACTCACTCCTACCCTCCCAATTCACACCTGTGATGTCCAAATGCTTTAGCTGCAGATTTATTTCTACCCTAAGCAGAGACAGATGCACTGGAAAAAAAAACCCAACATCAAAACAATAATGAAAAAACCCAAAACATTAAAGCAGAAGTACACAGTCAAGGACAACCTTCAATGCTGTAACCATGGACTTATCTCTTCCTCCTGCTTCACATAAATGAAATTCCAGTATCTACTACAGAACCTATTCAATAAGTTTCCAGTAAAGACCAGCAGTGGCACACTGGCCAGCATCATTCCCCATTTTGTAACTTAATTAAAAATAATCCAAGGCCAGTTGTCATAGAAATGGTGTTGATTTTTTTTTTTTTTAAGCCAGCCTTTAACAAGCTGTTGATTATGGAAAGCAGGAAATGTGATCCGAGGTGGCTGAAGGCTGGTAGCAAGGCATGGAAGAAAAGAATGCACAGACCTTTTGCTGCTTCAGCCTCTGGAGTCTCTGACCACAGCACTGATTTGATTTCATGGCTGCCCTGTACAGATAGCTGACATTACTAAATGCTACTCCAGTATCAACTTGTTAAATTTGAACCCAGACTCAGCATATCAGTATACTAGGCCAGACTAACTGGAGTCAAGAGAAATATTTTGGGAGTTGTTTATTTTTAAATGAGTCACAATACACCATGATAATTAACTGGACTATGTAATTAAATGATTGCCATAGAATCTGTTATATTGGTCACAAAGACTAATAACAAATACAATGGCA
>VZTT01013059.1:34932-46334 GCA_013400855.1 Buphagus erythrorhynchus | reverse complement strand
TATATATATAGTGTTTATCTGTGATCCACAGTGAGTTTTATAAAGAAGTTTAAGCATAAATCACAGTTTCCCAAGAAGGAAAGAGCATTTTTCTTTAAACTCTAACCAAAAAGCACTAAGGAAGTCAGAAAGTGTAGAATCATCAGGCACTGCTCTAAGGGCAACAAAAGACAGAAAATTACCTCCAAGGTAACTGTCTTACTAGTTTAGAAAGGGACTGTCATAATTATAAGGTCTTTGGCAAAAAGCCCTTTGCTTAAACAAGCATGTTAGTTATATGGCAATAGTGTCAAATCAATGAGAATGCGTTCTTACAACAATTTTAGTAACCATCAATTGCTGCACTTTTATCAGCATTCATAACTAAAAATATTCAGGTAATGTAAGTCCTCACAATGTTATTTAAACAAGGTTTAAAATCCACCTTTCATGTGGCCTTATGTTTAACTAACTGCCTTAAGAGTTAATAAGAGTAGACATCTCTGCAGTTTAGCTGGATATGAATTTCATTACAAAAAAAATATATATTTAATATAAGCCTTCTAGACCCAAGTACTATAATTTGAACAGCAATGTTGTTGGGAGAGGTATTAAGTTACTCTGTATTGCTCAGGCTGAAATAGTAGTTGGAAGGAGGAAAAAAAGAGCAAGAGGAAACTCTGAAAATTCCTGTGGTTCAGGGTGTATACAGAAACAAATGGTATTTACAGTTTCTCTGCTCAAATATGACTTATCTCTAATTCTGCATACAACAAACTGTTCTGTAAAATAAAGCCTATCTGAAATAAAACTAAAAGATCACTCATTTTTACCGATTTTATATGCAAACAACTTCAGTAACTACTATTAATTTACTGAAAAGTTAGGTGTTTATAACTACAAAATTTAATCTGAAGTTTAAATTACTCCCATGTCTCCATAACTATACAAGAAAATCCCTCTGAGTTAATGTAAACAGCAAACTACTGTTTAAAATCTATTAAATACATGTATTTCATAGTAACACCTATTCACCTATGCTACTGGATGTACCATATTCTAAGAAACTAATCTAACACTCAAATGGTACAAATAATTAAAAAATTAACTTCCTAATGGTGGCAATTTGACACCATTAGGAAACTCTGAAATCACTGCGCTTAAGTCTTGGCTGCAAACTTTTATTACTTTCCAGATAAATTTCAACTGTAAAATACCATCACATTTTTCTATAAACCACAACACTCACCTTATGGGGCCTCCACAAAGTGCTAGACATTTCCCTTTTAGAGGTTCCACATCTTTTCCTAACACCAGTTGTTTTTCCTTCATTCCCAGCTTTGAACTGTATGTGCAACTGAGACGTCCTTGCACTATGACACTTGTATTTAAGGCTGGATAAGCAGCAAGAAACTTTTTGACGTGATCCTTCCAAGGAAACACTTCTTTGCAAAATATGGTGAGTTTTGCTCATCTGTGCATTTGGTCTTCCTAGTTCATTTATATTAATCTGATATTCCGAATCTGTTTTTGAGGGCAGACATGCAGATGTGCTACGTTCCAGTTTTAAATGAGGGTATTTTGTACCAGAGTTCAGATTTAACTCTGGACTGCAAGAGCCATTAACCATTTCACTGCTTGATCCAAATACTCTTTGTCTAAGATGAACTGAAACACATGAGAAGCCATCAGGCACTTCTTCACCAGTTGCCTGCTGAGGATCATTTAAAATTTGACTTTTGTCCTGTAACGATGCATTCAAATAAAGTGGTCGGATGTCTCTGACCTCGCCAGAAGAGCAAATTGTTTTAGACAGTCTAAGTCCATTGACAGCTGTTGAAAGGAATCCCTTGGAAATGGTCTGATCTTCTTTTGGTGACAGCTCACTAGGAGAAATAATTAATTTATGAGATGTTTGATAGGTGCCTCTGTGTGGTAGCTGACCGGGGCTTACTGGAGAAGCTGGAGGAGTACTGGAAGGACTCCTAGGAAAAATAACCAGTGATGAACAACGTCGCAATGGAATTTTAGTTTTCTTCCTCACTGACAAAGCATCTTGGTCAAAAGTAGTATTACTTCTATACAGCATTTCCTGAGATGAGTTGCTCCTGGAGGGATTACATTTGTTTGCAGTGCTTCTATATGAAGAGTCACCATGTGCAACACTACTACAGAAGGTACTGTCACTTGTCCAAAGCGCGCCACTGCTACTGTCACTGATGACACTGTTACTATATGAACCTCCATCACTTGTGGTACTTGCACATGATCCATAGTCGCTGCCAGCGCTGCTGAACGAGCCACTGTCACTTGCTGCAATGCTGCTGAGGCTGCCTCTGCCCTGAGCAGCACTGCTCAGAAGGCTGTCATTAGATCGATGATCAGCCACAGCTCCAGTGCCACAGCTCCCTTCGCTACCAATACCAATGAATGAAGGGTCTTCACCAGCAGCCACGGCATCACCAAACTGAGAACATCCACTCTGCTTCCTGGACTGCAAGGAAATGTGCAGTGAACTGCTCTTTTTTATTTGCAGTGAAGAAATAGCTGTGCTTTTCTCTGGATTAATTGCTTGTTGCACTACAGGTGCACAAGCAGCTTGTCTAGGAGTTAGTTTCACTTGTGTAACTCTAGGTGCAGAACTCTGCGATTTTTTGAAGTACATACAATTATTACTACCCAAAAAATCTTCAGAGGCTTCTGATAATGGATCTGTGTTGCTTCTTTGGGTAGCAAAATGCAATCTTAACCGTCGTGCCATTTGTTCTCATTTCCACGCATGTTAGCAAATGAAACCCACAAAAATCCTTCAGCAGAAAGGCTACAGGCAGCTGCCCAAACCCCAGAGCTGGTCCATAGCAACAGTAAAAGCCCATTAAAGTTGTAGTCTTTGTCCTAATTTCTACAAGATACTAGCATTTTAAAAGAAAGTACCTCTTGAAATAAGTCAGCCGTTCCTTGAACTGTAGTTTCTAGACCGTCGCTGATTGCTTGCAGTCAGAAAGCCTTCATTTAGAAAGCACTTATGTTCCAAGGACCTCAGCTGCAACAAACACTACTGACCTTGTTTCAATTATACCTTCTGGAATTTGCATAAATGAATACTATAATAGGCTCCCAGAACTTCCAAGTTCCAAACAGCAACGCCTGCAGCGGCTGCACGAGCTGAGTCAATGTGTCCGTACTTTCCTCAGCAGCGTATGACTACTAATATTTTTACCCATAGGTTTAGAATTACAGGAAGTTGGTAGGAATGAAGTCCCATATAATTGAGTATCAAGTCCAGGATTGAATTTCCAAATAGTAACCATGCTAGCAAACTGCTGAGGTCTGAATTATGCACAAACTAGTGAAATAAGCCTCCTCTCCCTTAAGAAAATGTTTTTCTGCACTATTTAAATAAAACTTGAAAGAAATCTGGCATTATCTTGCAATCCACATGCTGCTAAGTAATCACACTTTCTGAAGATCTGCACATAGTAGAACTCTGTGTTTATTAATTCATAATTTTAAATGAGGTGCAACTTAATAGGAGCCAAAAAAAGTTTTTTTAGTTAATAATTTGGCATTTGTTTTTATTTCTAGTTTGACCTTTTCTAACTTGTTAAAGGTAGAAAGAAACAAAATTATTCTTACAAATTAAACTACCTCATCTTGTTTGCTGGAAGCCCAGAGTAAGGACACATTCATTACAGTTCAATGTGATTTGCAGATATGTGACCAGCTACACAAACTTTAGAACAGTGAACTAAGTATGCACAGAGATAAAAAGCATTACCAAACAGAATTACAGAAGAAAACTATTCTGTATAATTATATACAAACTGCCTCGCACATTCATAATTAACTAGNGTTAATATACTGTTAATTCTTTCAAGAGTAAAGGAATTGAAAATTCCTACAAAATGTTTCACTGGCTCATATAATCTGTAGAGGTCTTTTGCTGGCACCTAGTGGGACTTTTGATAAAAGACAATCTTGAATCTTGCTGTTAAGTGGGATTTCTGTTGTGGGATTTGCTTTGAAAAACACTAACATTTGGCTCAGAATGTACTTTTGAATACATAAGCCATATATGATGCAGCACTGAATGCTACTGCACTAACATGAAATTACTTAGTGCTGCTGAAAGAGTACAAACAGAGGAGAACACTAGGCCATTTATACTTTTATAGGTCATACTACTAGGAGTTTTTTCTGCTTCATATTTATTTAACCTTTACTGTATTTTAAGCTGGAAGGCAGTAAAATTAACATTTATACCTCCTTCCCAAAAAAGAGCCAAGAATCAAATTCACAGTACCTTGTTTGCAAGCAACAAATTTGCTTTCTAATTATACTCCAGGGCTTACTTAACCTCCATTACCTGAATTCCATTATTAGAATGCAGCAATAAATGAATACTAGCTTATTCATAAAAAGCCAACAAATACAACACTTCATTTATTTCATTATAACCAACACAACTTCTTTTAAAGTTATATGTTGGTGGGGGACTGGGATGGGGACAGAAGAGGAAAGGAAAACACCATAAAAGATTCTTTTGGTCAGTTTCAAAAAGTTACATTTGAACTTCAAGCAATACAGTAAAAAATACCCATAAAACCAAACAAACCAAACACAAACCAAAAGCATCAGCAAGTGACCCTAAGATATATAAGCAAAATGCAAAAAATGCATTTCTTAAGGCTTCTTCCCTCCCCAAGAAAAAATGTATTAGTGGAACAGTTTGTAACATGTTGGTGTGAGACAAAGTGCAACCATTGGAGGTGCTGGTTTCTTCTAGTAAAAGCATTACTTTCTCCCCTAGTGGATAATCTGCAATGTTTTGTTCAATTTTACTAAAGAAATCCTAAGAAAATAATAAACTGACATAATTTGGTAACTCAAGCCTTAAGATTCCAGCAAAATTTCTCAACATGTCTCTCTTCCTTAGCTATACCTGTAGAGGTATTGCCAGCTTTGTCAGGTGATGTAATATGGCTTTTAAAGTGTTCAATTCAATGTTGCTGATTTCAAGTTGGCGTAAAAATAAACTAAAAGTTAGTATTTTTAAAAAATACCAATGGTTCCGTTCTAAGCTTAATATCATTGATTCCTTCAGTATCAATAACAGGTTTAGGCATTTAGTTTGCAATATACTTAAATTGTGACAAGGTATTGTAAGACAGATGGCAAGAGGTGTGGCTCCTTTACTGATTCATCTCCTATGTGATCTCAATGTTCTTGACATTTTTCTAGTGTGTTTTTAAAGACAACCATAACTAAAGACTCTACAAACCCTTTATTCTACAAAGGGTTTGCAAGTCAGAACAACAAACTAGATGTAGCACTCCTTTACCAAATCCAAGACAAGTGAATTTTTAAACTTTTGAAGCTATTACAGGAAGATTTCAAAACTCTGACTATTGGCGATATAACCAATGCAGCAAGACTCAAAATTTAAGCTAAACTCTGAGAAAAGGTTTTGAGGCTGGTATTTAAGAACACAACATTTCTTAAAAACAAGCAGGTATGTCTGGCTTCCATTTATCTCTAAAAGTTAAAGAGAATAAAAGCACTTGGATGAAATTTTTTAAAGAGGAAATTAACCATTGGGAGGACACAAATATAAGAATATTTCAGTTTTATCAGATTGCTCACACTTAAACAGTCATCCAATAGGTAGATGAAAGAACACTGAAAATAACAGAATAAAATACTAAAATAACAGAAGATGAAATACCTTTTGATCATAGCTACTTAGCAAGGCATCTATGATTTTTGACATGTGAAGATGAATTAATAGAAGTGGGGGAGCTTGTCAATGCTAAATAACAATCATAGCTTAGGCACCAATTTGTCTTATTTAAAACCACCCAAGACATCTGGGATAAAAACACTGTTTCTGAGAGCAAACTAAAGAGAAATAGGAAGAAGGCCTATTCCATTCACCAAGTGAGACAAAAACAATGAAAAATACAGGGATTTTATTACAGAACTATAGTGTGACTGATAAGGTCATGATACTTTGATCTTGAAACATAATCATGCATAGGAAACAAAGCACCATTTCCTAGTTGATACCAACAAAATGTTTAACTGGTTCCTCTCCATAAGGACACAGATCAAACAACATATATTCCAGATTAGAGAAAAAATGTGAAGGAGTTCTCCTGGTGGAAAATACAAAGAAAACACTGGCCTTCTCCTGCCCAAAAATCAAGAATCCTACATTCTAATCATGCCTTGTGGCTTCCAGGTGGTGGCAGCAACGCTCTAACGAGACGTGCAATGGACACAGTACTTTGACCTCCTGAGGGATATGCTGTAGCCCATAATATTATATCCAGATGAAAATCTGAGCTTCTTGAAAAACCACATTTAACCTCCCACGTGGGCCACAAGTGCTCATGATCCCCTTTAACATTGCTTTTAAATAAATCAGAGACACCATATTTGAAATACTTGGGACAGGTAGTATCACTAGTTAAGTAGTAAATGGGGGGACTGTGTAATGCCTATAATCAAGAAACAAGCCTCCTCCTTCTTAAATCTCATAATTCTAGGCTGTTTGTACTTATATTTACATACATTTTCACTCTTCTTAACCCCAGAAGAGTAGCACCTTGATAAAAGATACAATGGTTTACTGAATACATGCAGAAAGCTTTAGGAAAAAATAATGTTTTTCATGGCCAACACACCACTCAAGCACAAAGATCCTTTCTTTGGAATGAAACTGTGTTTGGTGTGCAAGAGCACTCAATCCCTCCTATTAGTTCCAAACTCCTGCAGTAGGGAAAGGTATTTATTCCAGTGACAAGGAACTTCAGTGAAATAGATACAAGTGTCATGACTGTACTGCTACAAGCTTACTCACAATGAAACACAAAACAAATACAGGTAATTAGACATCTGAACACCAAATGAGAGCTTGGCTCAGAGGAGGAATTTTGATTTCACTGAGATAAAAGCACAAGCTAGCCCTATGTCACCAGTGACCTGCCATTCAGAGTTACATCTATCTACAAGATTACAATCCAGTGTTCACTTCTTGAGCTTTCCTAAGAAAATCCATGTATGCTTTCTTTCATGCTACTCCCCACACACTGAAGAAGCTTCTCACACCACATATCAACAGTGCTTTGTTTGTACAGAAAAAATAAACATCCAAGGCAGAGCTTTCAGTATCACCAAAGAACTTGGTCCTATCACATGAACAGCACTATAAAAGAATGATGCTTTCATGAGTTAAAGCACATTAGAAGTTTACAGTAATAACATAACTGCTTCAGAGCTTCAGGAGTGTGATAATGTCAAATAAATAAACTAATCAGGCCTGCCTTTAGCTTTAGGTTTCATTATAGAAATTAAGGTTGTTTGAAGTGGGTTTTTTATCCACATTGAATCCTAATGGACTTGCTTTCATTCAAGTCTTTAATACACTTCAAAATTAATACAAAAAGACTTACCAAACGGTTTTCATCAAATACTTCAAAAAGGAGTCTGTGCTTCTGAGGATTAACCTATGAAAAAGAAGTGTAGTGATAATTAACATATATACTGAATTCCAGCACTTGTCTTCAGCAAAATCTCAGTGTGTATGCAGTAGGAAAGAAAGACCAAAGGTCTCTATTAAACAGCAAATTTATACCTTGCTGCCATTCTACTATGCAATGCATTTCTATTAGAACCAATAAGTCATAACTGGTAGTATCCCAAACTGCTTCTAAATCCATGCACATGCTTTTAAACATTCACAGAATAAAGGGGGCAAAATCAAGACTGAAAATGTAACATTTGCGCCAGAGTTAACAAATGTATTTCTAAAGAAAACAGATATTACAAATTAGAACATTTAAGAACACTAATTGTAGAGTTATTTCTGAATTAGGGAAGACTTCTGAAGTAGGGAGAGTAGTGAGTAGTTTTTCCCGATGTGTCAGTATAATATCCAACAGGTAATAAGGCTATAAACAAAATCACTTACTCTAAATAAGAGTTCTTCATTCCATTTTGGGTTTAAGGACTATGTGTGGAGGAAGAAAAAAAAAAGAAGACAGTGTTGGTTATACTGATAATTCTGTACGAGTGTACATAATTTTTGATGTATTACACATATTATTCCATGTAACAATCCACTTAAGAAAAAAGTACCTTTAACCTTGATATTACTGGTAAAAGTCAAAGAAGTCTTGTACTATTTAATGCAGTGCAGAATGGAGACAACTTATGCAGGTATTTTCAGATATTGGCTATGTCATGGATACAGAGAAGGTGCATTAGACACTTGAAAACAGTTCATTTAGAGTATGTCCCTTCATTAATAATCACTGCCTTCCTCTCAGTTCAACACCCACATTACTTACATGCAAACTCTTAACAAATGCCAAATCTCTAAGCAACATAAACTATACAGACCAGGCACAGATGGGCCAAACACAACATAACACCCAACTAAACTCATCTTTGAATTGTGATTATTTTAAAAAATACTACAGATAGTTTAGCTACAAAGAGAGTAATGTAACAATTATCCACATGGAAGGAAAAATGCATGAGTCTGCATGGAAGGAAAAATGCAATCTCATAACATAAATCACAGCCACTATCCAAGAACAACAATTTGGAAGAGTGCTCTCCCTTTCATATATACAGCTAAGTTAGCAGTACTGACTTTTTCCTGCATGTATTCTAGAAAAACAAGTAGTATCATGATTCAGGTGAATGGTGCAATTTGATACTTAAACAGAACAAATTGTGTTTGTGTTTTAACATAAAAAGATAAAAGCTGTATAACAAGAAAGAGCTCTGAAATGTACAACATTAAAGATCTCAGAAAGATCAGAACAATCCAGTGCTTCCATTAATGACATAGTTTTAAATCAGTACTCACCTTATATTTCTCAGTTTTTCCTCTACCTATCAATAAAATTTTTGCAGAGAAAATACCACAATAATGCCATAAACAGAGAAGCTGAGCAGACCATGGAACATTTCTTTCCATTCACTCAAAAGACATGAACTCTCATATTTCCTATAGCTTTAACTTTTCCTCTGGAGTCTGATTTTAATAAAACCTCAACACAATACCACAAACGCCAAACAAACCCCACCACACCCACAGAGATAAGATGACTGACCTTTCTAATAGTTTTTGTCTGAATACTGGTAAGGACTCCATTCACTGGATCATACAATGTCACTTTCACATATGGGTCACTGGTAGGGAAAAAAAACAAACAAGTAGTATGCTGCTCTATGCCCTTTTTGGTCACCATTATCAGCAGTCAAGTTTCAAAAGGCTTAAATTAATAGCAGTTATATAACCAGGGGTTACAATTACTTTACAAATACCACAGACATTTGTAATTACAATCATTTCCTACACAGTTTTAGAGATAAAACTAATACAAACACTAGTAGTGATAATGATCATATTAGCTATGCTGTTCTGTGTACCAGTACATTGTGACTCTGTCCTCTTTCACAGTTATTTCAGGAGAACAGATTTAATAAATTCTCTCATATTTCAACAAGACATGCATGAAAAATAATCAGTTGTGACTGAAAAATCTTGAAGTATTATATATCTTAACACCTTAGAACATCTGGAATTTGAGGTACTTCCTCGAACATGCAACAATTTTATGAAATGTTCTATGATCTTGACAGAGTTTGAACTTAACCTGAATTTTTCTGTTAATGAAGATGTCCTAATATTGTTGCTTCACATGTCCTACTGCCTTCTCCCTTCCCGTGGTCCTAAAACCCAACATATTATATGAATATTTACTTTTCATGAACAATCAATTGCTCAGAGTAGTAACAAAAGGTGACCAAAATTGTCTGCCATACAGCAAAAGAGCATAAGGTTTTCACATATTTAAGTTATGATGAGAAAAGCTGATCTATTTTTGCTTGAGGTAAAAAAAAAAAAATGTACATGAACAAAAAATTTAAGGGAGACTGTCTGGCTTTAGGGAAAATAAGAATTTCACAAGAGAAATTTTTCTATTGCTAAACTGATGTCACAGAGTGCAATTTTGCTAGTGCTAAAATAACAGTATTTCTGTACATATGCCAAAGCAGCTGACAGCAGAACTTGTACTAAACCCAGCAATACTTTTTTTTTCAGCACAAAATGCATTCTGCCACTTGCCAACTCTACAAGATTCTAAAAGCATTTCAATTGCCAACTCACAAGTCTGATCATTCCTTTGCTAGATGTTAAGCCACTGTTCCTCTGCATATACTTTGAGCTGAAACAGTCTTATAGCTACCAGAGTTTAGTACTGTGCTCATTCCAAGTCTTTCAAGCACAGCTGAGAACTCTGACTACAACTAAACTGTAGTTATTTTAGCTGCAGCCCTACCTGAAGTGAAATAGAGACATGGATCTATCCTCCATGGCAGAGTTATTTTACCATGCAGAGAATAAAACATTCCTCTACTCTGTTTTGCCAATACATAAGATCTGTCCAAGTCACTCTTGGACAAGAAAGCAGATATCTTCATGTTTATATAGTCTCTAATAATTTTATAAAGTTGCCAGCTGAAAGAGTTTGGATTTTTTTTTTTTTTTGCAAGAGGCATAAAAGAACTTACTGAGAACTAAAGAGCTGTAGAAAGAAAATAAAGAAGCAACTGTCCCTTAATACATTAACAACATATTCTTACCTGGCTCCTAAGATATCCTTCTTGGCCAGGCCAATTCCAGCTATAACCTTCACTCTGACAATTCTTGTGTTCTCCTTAAAAACAAAGTAACATATTCAAGATGCATTCAAATTTATTTTCCAGGTCTACTTTCAATTAATAAAACTAAAAGAAATTATGGGCATAATTTTGAATTCACACTGAAAACTATAGACTAAATGATGCATTTACTTTGTCTGACAGAAATAGCTCTATTAGTAACACTCAGATAAATCTGCATGGACCACAGAAGTTTTCACCTAATGGTATCTTGGCATTCATCAGAGGGAGGGAAATAGACTCTGACAATATTTATTTCCTAGGCAGAATGAAAAGGGTATCAAATTTATCAAAACAGATTAAAGCAGTAATAAACTGGAAAGAAATGCAAAAATAAAAAATTCCTGCATCTATTTTTAGATAACAGCACAGAGAGGTCACACTTAAAATATTGGGATTTATGGTATTACCTGCCAGCAGGGTATGAGTTTTTTAAGAAACCAAAAAATATTTTAATTACACATTATACAAATTAGCTTCACAGGAGTGACATAAGTAATTGCACTTCTCCTGTTAATTAATACAGCTGCACAGTCCTACATGGCTCATCTGATAAGGTACCGAATTCAAGAGGGGGAAAAAAAAAATCCCAACACCTGTGACCATATCAGAGGAGAAAGACAAATGAGCATGGTTTCTCTGGAAAGCAAAAAGCTGTCCAGATGAAGGATTGTTTGTAGGAG
>VZTT01013059.1:0-34915 GCA_013400855.1 Buphagus erythrorhynchus | reverse complement strand
ACTTGTGAGAAAAGCTGATCCAGTCTAGGTTAAGGAGTTAAACAGATACAGGAGCAATGGGTGAAGCAGAAGATGTTCTCCCTGGGGCGTTCCCGAATTCCACATACTATTGAAAGTACTTTCTAAAGGAGACTCCTAGGAAACACTAAGAATGCTTTATCATTGGTCTCCTGTATAACCACAGGGCTAGACTCCCTAACCAATCCCAACTGGAATGGTTCTTAAAGCTAATGGAGGGAACTGCATCCTAATCCTGAGACAGGAACTACTGGCTCAAAATGTAAAACCAAGAACAGACCACTAAAAAAAAGTAAAATAATAAAAAAGCTACCAAGTTTCTCCTACCCTCTAGAGTTAGATGTGATTGCCTGGGAACTGAGATGAACATCTACAATGTCCACCCACTGACAAAACAATCAATTGTCCAAGTCAATTCCAGCCAAGTCACAAGTCTATCTTCAGTCTTCACCTCAAAGGAAATTGTCTCCTACTAGAAACTCTAAGAGTTCAGAAAAGGAAGACCAACAAACAATCCCTCCCAGCACTGACCACTAGAAAGTGGCCTAAGCTTTCAAAATTCCTAGTCATGATCAGGCTTTTAAGGTACATAACATTATCATGTCTTTTATGACAACAACACAACTGACCAGATTTAAGAAAACATAAGCAAAAAACTATGTTTGCATCAAATTAAGAAGAGCTATTTGTTAACATTTTTATGTATCACAAATATCCTAACATATCTACGCATTTTACATTCTAAAGGAATGTCAAATTTATCATCTACCAATTCCTTGGCTTCAGTGACATTGAACATCATCGAGTTCCTTTGATGATTCAAGAAGGGCCCCATGTGTGCATTTCCCCTCTCCCTGAGCAACTCTGCACTGCACCCAGAGCACCCTGACCCCTTCCAACAGGAGGATGCTCCTCAGCCACAGCCCATGCGACCCAACTGACAGAAATCAGCTTGACAAACAACCCCACCTTTTCCTTCTCAGGAAAAGACTGAGAGCCAATGCTGATGTAGGACATAGAGCCCTAGAAGACAAATAGGTTTTCTTGTATCTGCATTCACTTGCTTAGACAACAAGATTTGCTCCACTATTCAAGCATGAGAAAAGCAAAGACAATTAGATGCTTTTGGGCACAGGCATCTGAGAGTCAGGCTTAATAGTGCATCAATGTAGTCCACACAGGGGAGATCCCAAAACAGGATCCATGCTCCTGAGATTTTAAAGTTGGCTTTAAACACATGGTTTGTTTACTTGTATCATAATAGAGATATGAAAGCTATTTTACAGAAAAACAAATTGCTTTGCACGTAGCCTCAGGAAGCTAGAAGCCACAAATTCAAATGCTGGCATGCTGAAGGCTGATTTAAATATGCCTTGCCGAAAGAAAGGTTATTATTTATTTGGGGTCAGTGCCAAACTAGGACAGCTACAGTATTTTAGTTAGCCAAGCAGAACAACTAATCAAACCATCATGAAGGCATGGAAAGGTATGCCCCATAGAAATACCTTTCTACATTAACAGAAAGTTTTAAAAAATTCCTGAAATGTTCACAAGCTTCCCAACAGATCTCCTTTTTCACTTTCACTTTTTCGACTAACCACTCTCACTGCCAAAAGCCACCACACCCCTTTTTGGTATTTTTAAACTGATAGGAGACACTGAAGGGTCCACATCTTCCTTTGCCAAGTTATGAAGATTAGAAACTTCAGGAAAAAACCCATGCTAACATCCAAGGGTAATACATAATGGCAACAAATGAGGTTCCCCTTTCTCTGGTGACCCCAGTGTACAGTGAACATCAGGGGGAATTCAGACAGCTTGATCCAAACACAGTGAGAAGGGCCTGACACTGGCAGGAGCCATTATGCCGTGATCCCACACACCCTGGAGAGGCAGAGCCTGCTGACAGGATACGGGGCAGTGCTGTGACCATCCGACCTTTCCTCCTCCCTCACTAATGGCAGAATTACTGAGGAACTGCTGCCACAGCTCAAAACAGCTGCCACAAACACACCGATCCCAGAAAGCAGTGAACAGCCAAAGAGCTCCAGGACGTTTTGAAGATCATGTCATGAAAACAAAAATGAGGCCATCCAAGCTCTGCATGGAGACAAAGTATCAGATACCTGATTCTGGCACCCACAGGGAACAGATTCAAAATCAAAATTTCATGGTTTGAAAGGCAATTTTGAACCTCATCCTCTTCATTCACCTTTGCTCAGGAGATCCTTATTTGCCTCCTTCATAGCCATATCCATGAAATTGTGGATCAGTAACTCCTGCAGATCCACAGGCAGCTGCAACGTCAGTGTTTTTGTGGTGCAAAAAATACATGGGCTGCAGCCTTTTACTCTTCCATATTGACTACAGACACTCTCAAGCTTGCCTTGCTACTCTTTTACACCACTGACCTGCTTCTAGTGGTTTTGGTGGCAGTGGAGGGGACAGGCACCTAGCCACTGAGCAGGAACACACCAGCTATGCCTAGCAGCAGTGCAGTTTATCTAAGAGACTGCTCTCTCAGCCCAATTTATCTCCTCCAGAGTCTCTTTCTGGATATAAGTGTCTACCCTGGCTTCTGCAGTCCTGACATTAACTTGAACGGGTCAATCTGAATTTATTCTTTCTGTACAGCTGAAGAAATTGAGCATTCTCTGCTGCTTTGCACACACAGGGAGTTTTACAGGTTTAGTGCCTTTGTACCCAGCTGCTCTGTAACACAGACATGCACACAACAGCCCAGCAAAGGCAGCAGCTCTGGGCACAGACTTGTACAGGGATTGTTTGTACAGATGGAACAAGGACGTTCAGCTTCTTTTGACAACTTCTGACTGCCAGCCATTCCAGAGGCTGGAGGCAAAAAACAAACAAAAAAAATAATACAATAATGTTAAAACAGAACTGTTAAGCTGTTCCCTCTGAGAATGTAAGTAAATCAGTAAGAATCAGTAAAACCAGTGAATGAAAATAGAAGAAATACTGTTAAAACTACTGAATCTGTCAGGGAGTGGCTGCACACAGTGTTTGTATCAGTTAGGCTGCTCCCAACAAATTCAAGCTTAAATTGTTTTTAGGGGTTATATACTATTTTAAAGCTGTGGAGTAGGGAAATAAAGCTATGACATATTACAGAGACTAAACTATCCAAAACATCTTGGTCTGATTAAGTGAGACAAAACATCCTTTTCAGAGCTGAGTCAGCAAGATACTTATCTTATTATCAACTTCCAGGTTTTATCATTACTCTATTGTTAATCATATTGGTATATTTTAAAGTACATGTTCAAGATGCTAGTCAAAATAGCTGAGACTACTAAACCATGCCATTTTCACAATCTCTAAAAATTAATCTTTTTACTAACATATACTGTGTAATAAGGGATGAAATAGAAGGTTTCTGAGCCAGTATGTTGACAATCAGTAACTTAAAGCTTTAAAGGCAATGCTTTCCAGCTTGTGAGTCTCTGAACTGATAATAAAACAGAAATCCTTTTTATGTATGCCTTAAAATAGTTGTAAAATGTGTTCTCAGAGCAGCAAAGCAAATGTCAAACTAATAAAGTGGCACTTGCAGAAGAAAACAGTTTTGTTTCCACAAAAATCACTATGAAACTACCTGTGTTCAATTAATATCCATTAGGATGAGATGTTCTTGAATTGTTCATTTTGGACAAGAAAACAGCACTTGGAAAGAAACTTCAATCTTATAAGGTGTTCAAAACTTGTTCACAACCTTGAGAATGGAATGGTCTTGCCTGGCTTGCACTCGTTTGCAGTCAATAATTACAAAGGACAGGTATTAACAAACTGTTCATTCTCACCCCCATCCTTTCCAAATTCACATGGCAGGAAATAACACTAAAGACAACTGGGAGGATAAGTCCTGCCTTGGTGATAGAAGTCTGAGAGAGAGCAGAAGAAAAAAAAATTTATAAGCAGGAAGAAAGGGTGAGAAAAAAGGCACAGATCGAGAAATGGTGACACATTGTTGACTATAGCCAAAGCCAGGATGGTTAATTTAATGCAAAACATAAAATGGTACTATCTGCTGGACTACTAGATAGCTTTTTTTTGAGGAAGCCAATATAAAAATGACTGAGTAGTCTAACAGAGAACACTTAGTAGTAAACAATTCCTCTAGGCAATAACATCCTGTTATTCTTTCGTTCCTGTTAGACAGGTCAAGAATGAACTACCACTAAAGCCAAGATAAGAGCACCAAAGCTTATTACAACAATAAAACAGTACAGCAGCATCAGCTTTAAAGATTCTGGCAGTACCAGGAACTATATATTAAGGCATTCTTAAGATTCATATCATGTCTGCATATAGTTCTCATTTGAAAGAAAGCATTTCCCACAGAATGGGGAGCCCTAGGTAGAGAATAGTATTTCCTGCAATAATCAGACCTCTCAAGTGAGGCAGCCATACATGTTAGGTGACATCTAAATTATAGCAAGTCTTTTTTAGCATCATGGCTTCACCAGGAGATGGAAAATGGGAAGGAGACTTTCTCATTTGACCATTGCTTCACAACCCACAGAACATTGTCCCCTCTACAGTGACCAACAGAGCTGAACCATTTTTCTTTGAAGAAATTAATTCAAAACAAGCAGTTTTAGATTCCAAAAGATTTCTATTATAAAATTACATTAATTGATCTTTTAAACATAATGAAAGTCATTAAATTCCTCCTGCCAGTTACAGATTAGTCTTACTAATTCACTAGAAGAACTTAATTGTACCATGTGAGCATTTTGTGCTCATAAATACAAACATCTCATCCATCAAGAAATGCTGGCCGTTACTACAGGTTGTATTTAACAGCTGCATTTGACTACAAATTAAGGAAGAGATTCAAGACAACAGAAGTGCACTAACGGAGTTACTAATTTGTCAACCAAATTAAAAAAACCCAAGACTCCCCCAACCAATCACCAAACAATTTTTCACCATGTGCAACCCAGTATCCATAACAGTACCACTCAATGTTTATTAGTTCAGTGTAAAGGAAAGGCTTTAAAAAAGCCAACACAAAACACACAGAGGGACATAACATAGCTTCTGGAAGCCACCAGATCCACACAAATCTACACTGCTGTTCAAAAAACACAAGTGAACTCCAAACAAAATCAGGAAACTTCTCAAGACTACAAACCACCAAACTTCACTATTTCTACAAGAGCCTCAGCTAATCCAGATACGTGGAATTCTAGGACATGCCTTGCAATGGTAAAGTCCCTCACAGCCTAGAAAAAACTGAGAGCCTTTCTAAAGCACAAAGACATGAATGTCTATTTTTTCTGTTTGAGTGCCTGTGTAAGAACAGTCAGATGTAGCAGACATCTCGTACAGAGGCACTGGGAAGACCACAGGCTTTGAACAGGAGCTGAAGCACTGGGCTGCCTCAAGCTCAGGCACAAAGGAGCCAAACAACATTACTGGTCTTGTGAGAGGCAATCCAAAAGAAGATTGGTCCATGCCAGTCTCTGAAGTCATGTCTGAACCATTTCTACTCATCAGCATCATCTCCAAAAGACAGTAATATGAGAAGAGTTGTGGGGTAAGGTGTGCGGAAGTAGAGAAGACAAACCATGTATCCTAGATATTCAGTTCACCAGCTACAAGCTAAATAACCAAAAACAAGCTACTCCAGCAGTAGATCCTGAAGGAAAATAACAATATATCTAAAGCTTTCCAGAAAGAAATACCACATGCCTATGAGAAATCTTAGGTGACCTGCAGTAAACAAGAACACTTGCTCTATACAGGACAGTTCTTAAGTGACTGAGAAAGCTGAAATGGCAAATGCATGCAAGTAGGAAGTGTATTTTTGCCTGTGAGAAATTCCCATTTCTAGTTTCATCCCTGAAAGTAACCAAACATAATAGATACAAAAGATCTAAAAATCTATCTAACTTAGAATGTTATCTGGGCAGCATAAAAGAGCTAAACAAAATAAGAAGCCTTGAATTCAGGCTAGGAGTGTAGGAACTCTGACATACAGACATCTGTAAATTAAACTGGCTATGAAAGACATGTATATAGACAATCATGGTCGTTTTATTGAATGCTATTCCAAAACCCGACAGTGCAAGCAGGTATTATAATAGAAAACAGAAAGAGATACTGGACAACTCGCTAGAAATTATATTTTTAACACAGCAAGCCATCGAAAAAATGCAATTCCTTCTGCAACCAAAGAAATAACAGTGCATTAGCTAAGATAGCAACACTTCTTCCTTCAGCCTTTGAAAGAGCATTCCACAATTACTGTTAGAAAATACTGTATTTAGTACTGCAGTCAATTGCCACAAAAATACAGTAAGTGGATGTGAATACCTCGTCAGAAAATGCTTATTCAAAGTGATTAATCTACAGAAACCCAAGTCTTAACTTGAAAGCTTTGTATGAGAAAGCCCCACTTCCAAAACCCTGCTGTGACAAAAAAAGGCAGCAGAAGTTGTGTCAGTCTGCTCCTGTGGGTGTGAACCAACACCTGGCCCTGCATTCAAAGGAAGATGTATCTGAGCGTGGCAAGAGAGCCAGGGCTCCCTCACCACGGGTCACGCCAAAGTCTGCACTGGGAATTCTCCCAGGGATGGCTCCAAGGAACCTGCGGCAGAGTGCTGTGAGAGGAGTCTGCCTGACCTGCTAGGAAGAAGGAAGTTCACTTTATTGCATTCCTTTCCCCTTTAAACAAAGTTACTAGGACCACAGAAAGCAACATGTTGTTCTTATTTCCATACCATTCGAGATCTACTTTTCTACTGCCAAGACCTTGCTCTGAATACAAAACTATTGTTTATTCCACACTGATTTTACCAGTGCTCATTATTTCAATACTCAGCTAAGCCATAAGTCCTATGGGTGAGAGGATACTTTCACAGAAGAAAAACTGAACCAGAGAAATTAAGGACAACTGCACCTGCTAGATTCAGGCACTGCAACTCAGATACCTACATACAGCATATACACAAACCCACTGTACACACAATAACCTCAATTCTTTTTTATCCCAGTTTCTTTTTGTATCAGCAACATCATATGAGCAATCCTTTATAAAGTCTAAGTGATTAATACACCATTTACAAAGAAATCGATCATAAATGCCTAACTTGAGTTGTGATGGAGCCCACACTCTAATACTGCATTCAACTGCCTCAACAATTACATCAACTTCTCCTCACCTGCCTTCCTGATTAACAATTTATTTATAATTATTATATTTACCATATCCAAAAGTTGCAACAAGAGGTTTTGCAGATAACATTGTTTTCTTTTATTAGACAATTCTGATTTACAGCCCAAGCAAATCCATCTTACAGAACAGGCCCCAGAGCAGCCCTGGGGAAGCAGCAGTGTGCAGACAAACTATGACAAGACTGCAAAACAATGCGGGGGGACAACAGAAAAGTCCTTGATGATACTTTCAACATGACTTGGGTTTCTAATCATGTTTTTCTTGTGCTTCTGTGCATACAATCTTCCAGGCTTAAACTCTGTGAAGACAGAAAAAGACCATCCAGGGAGGGAGAACTTTATTCTCCATTCTAGTATCATATGCAAAAGCAGCTAGCAGTTTTCTTGTAACCCTAAGATAATTTGTTTTGTCATTTGTGCATGCAGAATCTCACATGAAAGCCATGAAGATAACTGAGCAAGTTCTTTACATGCAAATCAGTATGCACTCACTGAATATTAAAGTCTCTAAGCATAACTGCAATTTTCACATATGTCACTTGAAAAAGTTTGGCTAAGCTTTTGAATTACAGAAAAGGTTTGAACTAATAGATTTTTTACATGCTTCTCCCTCTTCCCCCAGTTGTTCCAAAGGAACATCTTTATGCTCAAAAAGATAGAGGGAAGATCAGAATTGTTCAATTTTAAGCAGATTTCAAAATATTTTCACCATAGCAAGGGAGGCTACAAAGCAGCTAAACTGAACAAAGCTTAACAAAGTTAAAATAGAGAGACTAAGGCATGGAATCTTTTAGTACAACTACATAGCCTGAGAAAGTTACTAGCAACTGAAAACAGGATCTTGCAATAGGAAATGTTACGCAACCCTTGCAGTATGCAGTGCTAATTTTGTATTAGAAATCCAATGTAATTCAAACACTACGATGAAGAAAAAAAGTAATTTAAGTGCTTTTTAGTTACCTTTCCAGAAACAAATCACAACTTGAGAAAGAGAGTCATGCTAACAAGACACAGAATAGTATTTTAGAGCTTTAACAAATTGAATTCCTATTAAGGATGCAACAAGTATGCACTGACACAGACATCATCACTGCCTGAACACAAAAAAGAGCTGATCATAGACAATCTTGGTAAAATATCCTGTTGGCTCAAAGACAACGTTACTGACATTTCACACAGGTCACCAAACAGCTTTCAGAGATACTGCTTTTAGTCTTCCTGCATCTGCAATTAAAAAAACAACCCTGACTTTCCTTCTTCTTTATAAAGTTAACTATACCATAAAATTCTGCCCCATGCACAAGCCTTGGCTGCAATGCAAAAGCCACCCCCACCTGTCTGCCACTTACATCCAGTACAGGTACCCCAGCCTCAGCCACCTTCCAAAAGATACACGTGCTCAGGAACTACGACCTCAGGACAGAGGCCACTGTAGGAGTCACTTTCAGTCACCCACGGGTTTATTGCAAAGCACACTGACACGCAGACAGAATGTCACCCTCCCGCTAACGGCAGCGCTGGCATGAGCCCCTTCGCTCAGGCACCGCACCACCTTTTGTACCGCGCTAAGCCACGCACCGCTCCTGTCACACTGCCTGTGACAAAGCCTGGAACAAAGACGCGATTCTTCGGCACCGGGAAGAGAGCGGGCGGGAGAAGAAATCCCGCTCCACTTCGTCACGAGGAAGTTGCGAGCGCACGCGGATCCCCCCGTGCATACAGGAGGCTCCACAGCTTCCAGTGGGAGAAGACAGGAATGTCGGTGCTAGCCGGCCCAGCAGCCGACACCTTACGGCGGGCCGGGGCGCAGGGGAGCCGGCACCGGGCCGCCGGAACCCCCCTCATCACCTCACCCCGCTCCCCCGCCCCGCGCCACACCGCAGCGGGTCCGCAGGGAACATCCGCCCGCAGGGGGTTCAGCCCCGCGGAGAAGCCACCGCCCGGCCTCCGCGGAGAGGGCAGCGGGAGGCGCGGGGGCCGGCCCGGGGCCTCGCTCACCTCCTCGCCCGGCAGCCCGAGCACCTCCGCAGCAGCCGCCGCCATGGCCGTGCGGCGCGCGCCCCCCGCCGCCGTGTTTANNNNGCCTCGGCCCCGCCCACCCGGGTGGCGGCGGCGCCTTCCGATTGGCTCCCGCTCCGCGCCCCGCCTGGAGACACGCGCCGCGCGGGCAGCCTGAGGGGGCGCGCGGCCGCCGCCCTTAGCCCCGCCGCCCCTCAGGGCGCCGCGGGAACCGTGCTGTGCTCCGCCCTGCCCTCCTCGGCAGCCCTACCCAGGGCCTTGGCGGGATAATGCCGCCTTTCTAAAATTTTTCCCGGTGGTTTATACTGTAGAGGTCTTTCTTTACAGAAACACAGAATCGATTATGTTGAGAAAGACCCCTAAGATCATCGGGTACAACCTGCGACTGAACACTATCGTGTCAACTAGACCATGGCACCAAGTGTCCAGTCATTTCTTAAAAACATCTCCAGGAACGGTGACTCTACCACCTCCTTGGGCAGCCTGTTCCAATATCTAATCACCCTTTGTGTGAGGAAATTTTTCCGAATGTCCAGCCTAAACCTCTCCTGCTGCAGCTTAAGATTGTTTTTGCACTTCTGAGAACCAGGCCCAAGCTATGGAACTCTTGCCTAACCCCTTGTACTCAGGGAACCTGAAATTGCAAAAATTTGGGGAAAACCGAGAGGAAAAAAGAACTTTGCCCGCCAGGATGAGGCAGTGCTGCCTTCCAGGGTGCTCTGAGGAGGAAGTCCCAGCTGTGTGAGGAGCTGACCTGACATCATATCTAAGTGGGGAGAATGCCAGAGGACAGAAGAAAATAAACTTTAAGAGCCGTGTCTGAAATCAAAACAACGATGTTGTCAAGACTATTCTCGAGAAAAAAAAATCTGCTTGCCCCCCACAGCCTGTTCAAGCCTGTGAATCAATCCCTCAGGAATCCCTCCCTGACCACCTGCCTTTCCAGCAGGCAGAGGACAACAGCAAGAGCTGTGCTAAAAAAGCTGTAAATGGAGTGGTTTAGTCTGAGCTTTGTAACCATAAGCCTTTCTACAAGCCTAAGTCAAACTCATGCAGGCACTGCATGGTCTGGGAGTGCAGAGTACATACCCCTCTTAGGATGAATGTGTCGAAAATCACGGGTCACTAACAACAAACAAATGTAGCAGCACCTGTTCTGGCAAGGAACCAGGGTCTTTCATCACCTTTCAACTGATCCAGCTTGGCCCCTCACAGCCTCAGTGACCTACTTCTGCCATCATCATCTGATGAGAAACTCTTCCCTTTCCAAAACAAACACAGACCCAGGCTCAGCTCTTTGGACTGTGCCCCAAGCAGACCACAGAACACCCAGGTAACACCTCCTCAGAAAGACTCAGGCAAACCTGACCCATTATCACACACACTCACATTCTCCTTCCAGAGCCTAGCCAGATGCTCCAAGGAAACGCAGTCTCAACATCAACACCAGTTTGTGCATGTCCCAGAATCAATGTAGGGTATTACATATGAAAATTCAGATGAGTGTCTTACAAACAGACCAAGTGGCATTTGGGCAAGTGGCTTCATATGAATTGGTAGATTTACTTGGGGAAACAATGTCTGTTATAAGACCAACCAAGAAAGTTTGGAAAATAAGACCCAGAAAAGTTTTTGGGTATTTCAAAATAAACAGTCCTCTTGTGTTTCTGAATTGACCCCCTGGACACCGAGAATTTCCAATTTCTTTGGCTTAACTTTGCCTACATCATTCTTCCAGCACAAATTTAGAGGTTTATCCAAATTTAAGTTTCTGGGTGACAGCCAAAGAAGGAAAATCTTCCTAAGTGACAACAGGCATGATTTCCAGGTCCAGTCTTTTCTGGGATTGAGTATAACGATGATTAGTAAATTGTTGTTACAGCTTGCTAGAAAAAGCATGTGGGTTTTTGGCTGTCAAACACGAACACTGGGTTTTGCAGTGCTGTCTCTCATACTCTGCTAGAGTGTACAAACCATGTCAAAAAGAAAGCATCAGAGCCCNTTTTTTTTTTTCCTCAGAATTGTATTGGTTACTCTAGTAAAAGATACTCTTTTATTTCTCCCTATAAATATCTTACTACATGTTACTGTCACTACCCAGAACTCTGTCTGCATTTCTGCAGTCTCAGTCTCAGCTTTTCTGTACGGTAAAGGCTATAAGAAGCAGCATCCTAAAGTCTTGTTTAATAAAGGTTTTCATTGTGAATATTTTATTAGCACATTACTTATTGGGCTTTTCTGTAGGACATCAAAACTCAAGCATTAAATTTTAAGTAATGTGTCATTTCAACACCTTTGAAATTTAAAATAATGCCCTTTTGAAATTTACAACACAACATTAACATACTCATTTTGTCATATTACATTTTTTAAGTAGCAGAGTAACACAGCACTGACTCATATTTTGTGTGGAAAGACCACTGACTGTCCAGAATAGGAGTTAGAACACAGTCAATGCCCAAATCCATAAGAAGATGACCTGCTATGAGCAGGTCTGAAACACAGAACTTGTGTTTCTGGGTTTGATACCTGGAGGCATCCATATAATAAGGTAAGGCCTATGTGCATGTTTAGTGGGACCAATAGTTATGTCCAATATTCCAGCAAGATATTTATCACTTCACCCAAATGACTTTTTACTTGAAAGTGGGGGAATATAAACTACAATATGTTTGTTAACAAACATTCAGTTCTTATGTTAGATATAGATCTCCAGCATTTTATATTTTATGGTGTTATGCCATTACAAACTATTAGTGGAAGAGAGCTCTTCTGAAAGCAAGTAACTGATTTGCAGTTGCAGACAATAACCTGAATTTGGATCATCTAAGTGCAATGGAACACTGTATATCCACACCATTAAAAAGCTGTTAATATTTTATCTCATTACTCCATCCTAATAGTGAGTTCTTATCTGGTAACAAATTTGACTTCTCTTGCCATCTAAATTAACCTTCAGTCCCATGAAAAAATAAAAAAATCTACGAAGTTTTTGAAAAAATCCCATCTCTAAGCTGATAGCATTCATCCTGATAGATCCAATTTGTGGCTTGAATTTGATATACATTTATGACATATGGTTTGTATCTTTCTTTATCATAAATGCTTTTCCTAGGCCAAAGAGAATCTGTGCACCATAATACTGAACTGCTTTGAAAAAAACACAAAACACAAAGCAGTGTTTGCTTTTAAAGGAGGAAATTATGTGGATAAAGGAGATCTGTTTCAAAATTCCAAAGTATTATCACAATAGTCTTTCATTTAACAATATATGTTAACCATAATGATTGTTAAGTGATAAAAGCTAGGACATCAAGTAAAACCAAAGTATGTTTTAACTTATTAAATGTAGGATACACTTTTGCTACAGAGGATTTAAATCAAACTGGATACATTATCTTTGCTGGTCTTCATTTAATCCAAAGGAATAGAAGTAATTTTAACTGCAACTAAACAAACAAAGAAACAAACAAAAAAAAAAAAAACAAAAACAATCAAAAAAACAGATGCAAATGGCAGAAGCAGATTTTTATCCTATTGTCTTTTGTTCTACTGAGTCATACAATAGAAAATGTTATGATTCACTCACAGTGGTTCATAACAGTCACAGTGACAGGTAAATGGAAAACTGTGTACAACAGGGAATTAATAGAAAAAATTTATATTGGTCATGAGTCATTGCTATGACTAAGAGAAGTAAACACATATTGGTATCCTAATAATCTTAATTTCTTTACTATCAAGGCAATGTCTCAGTAAAGAAACTAATGCAGAGATGTAGTTAAGAGCCCAAGACTTAACACTCCTGTTGGCTCTACTGTTAAATACAGGCTAGATCCTGGCAATTAATACTAGATTTCAAACACCATGACAACAAGATGCAAAACTGGTACAAATATGAAGGCTTAAATTTTGTAAGCAAACACTTCAGTCTGGTAGTCACTCCAGGCTGGCAGCTGTCTCTGCATTGCATTGCATTGCAACTGGGCTGCTGTTAGCTCATTTGCAGGCTTTCACCAGCCCCTTCCTTTTTACTCTCTGTTCTCCAAAGTCACAGGTTCTGTTTTCCTTAGCTCTTCTTTCCTTTAAAAGCAACATATCCTTGTTTGGATACATGTGCTTTCTGTGTTGCCTGAAGCCTCCAGCAGTCTCAAGCCCTGCAGTTCTACTTGCTCCTGCAGGATGACAGCGAGATGTGTCCATCACCCAGGGACAGACCAGATGTGAGCCAGAAATTCTGTGCTTAAGTAACTCCTTTCCAGGGCAACCTGCAGACAAAATTTAACACTGCTCTCCAAGCGTGGGCCTGTGTTCCCAAGGCACCAACAGCTGCTCTGGGCCAGCTCCCTTCTTCCCTGTCTCCCAGGAAAGATGCTGAGCTCTCCAACTCTTACAGGGTAGAAGAGAAAGATATAAAAATTGTTTTTCCTAATTTTTGTGACTTGTTTAACAGCTTACAAGCAATTTCTTTTGGAAATGTCTCTGTCTTGATGAGCAAACCTGCATAGTAAGAAGAGCAACTGAAGTGGAGGTGGAAAAGTCACACTCATTTTGTGCATATGCATTTGAATGAAATGGTAAACACTTGTCTGAATCACCACCACTCAGATGTCATCTTTTTCTCTCTATTTTCAGCTTGAGGGGGAGGAGAGCTGCCAGAACAGAAACCCGGAGATGATGAGCTCCAGTCAACTGCTGTCACACTGTTCCCAGATTAATTATCCACCAGCGATCCCATGTTTAACACAGTAATTGTGGGTATTTTTGCTAACAGCTCAACCCATCGCAATGTTAGAGAAGTAAGAACTTTCCAGAGATTACATATTTGGGCTTTTCTTCTTTAAATACCTTGAGATTATCCTTCTCCATGTGTATGTAGTAGTATGTGCTATATGCTCTTTGCCAGTGCCTAAAACATTGCTAAGACCAGGAGAAGCTATGTTCTGATGTGATGTGTGACTGAGCATCACTAATGCACTCCCATCTTCCCACATCTCAGTTCCACACAAGATGCTCCTTCTTATAGTGTTTCTCTCATTTCATTAGGAAAATGGGAATAGTAAATAATTGCTGTTACTAGTTAGTTTTAATTACTCAGGTGTTTTTAATGTTCAAATACTTTTGAGTACACAGATTTTCAATGTGTTGTCCTTGGTCCACTGATTGGCTTCCAATGATCTTGAAAGTTTTGTCACTGGGAATTAATTACCAATAATGCCAAACTACACTTAGTAGCATACCTTTCAAGAAATGTCCACATATCACATATCCAGGTCTGGCTGGCTAGATAGAAAGTAATCCCACAAGAAGGTACTCCTAAAAACCAGGTTTACTGACAAGAAGGTAGGGCTTTGTGCATGCTGTAAAACTGTATTTATTAATGGTTAGAGTATTACCTCTGCCAAAAGCAAAGGGAAATGCAAATATCCTCCTACTATTATACAGCTACTGTTTTTGATAAAAAGCTAACCTCAGGTAATTCCTAAAACACTGAAGTAATTTGAAGTTATGTGCAGCATAACAGGTCTCCAGCAATTCCTTATTAGGAAGCACTGAGATTTCCTATTTTGCTTTTTCAGAGGCAGCCATTTTAGGTCCCTGCGTTAGTTTTGCTGTCCACAACTAATCCTTGTCAGAGGAGATTTTAGTTATGCCATTGGTCCAAGAACCAAGAAGCTTTGAGCAGGGCCTCTTGGACACAGGCACTTCATCATCCTTCTCATCTCTACATATGCAGCAGGAGAGATGGTTTCAATTTTTCAAAGCAATTTGAAATAGAATCAAGGAGATTTTTTTTTCCAGTCAGAATTAATCATTGCTTATACACAGCTTTTTAAACAACACATTCCAAAATGCCTCTTCTTGTCTCAGAGCAAGGAGGATTTGGGCATGATCTCTCTGGGAAATGATTATCATAGCCCTTGGAACAAGTGTCCTTTTGAAGTACTGATACAGACCAGGCAAATAGAACACTCAAGGGTATTCTTGATAGGGAGGAGATGACCAAATCCTTATCAGTTTATTTATAGTGTAGGATAAGTTACAGTGCTGTTTTCCCATCCATACAAGAAACAAAAGGAGAATATTTGCAAAAAGAGAGCCCAACAGCTGTCATGTTGAGAAGTACCAATTTGAAGCAATAGGTAGGTTGGCTACCTGAGGAAAGCTGCAAGGACAGCTTCTCTTCATTCCCACTAGCTACCTCCTCCACACAGTGCTTCAAAAACCTGAGGCTACAAATGGACTCAGCCCCAGCAGCAGTCAGGTATTTCCTGTTCTGTTTAGTCATCACAAAAATCCACTAACAACAAGTTAATAAGTGAACATAAGGTTATCAACCCCTGAAGAAATAAAAATTTATTTCCAGCTTCCTATGCATCTTCTTCTTCCCACCTTCACCACGTATGAAGGCTTTAAAAGCACATTTAGCTTATTTGGTATAATATATATACAACTTTAAAAACAGTTCCATAAAAAAGTGGCCCCTTTTATGCATAGGTAGGCTAAAATGATGCTCACGAGCTGCTGAGGCTCATTTCAGTCCTTGGGCCAATTTTTCAAGTACAATTTAATCATTTGACTCAAAACCCCCCTACACAAACAGCAGTGTATGCTTTGGATCAATAGCATACTGCTAACAGTACTTGAACCAGCAGCTTGAGATCCACTGAAAATTTTATTCTAATAGGCATCATCTAACTAGGTACTGTGGATAGGCAAGGTTCCAATGATACATAACTTATCAAAATCCATATAAAAGCAGTTTATTTAAAAGGAAGCTGACAGCAGAGAGAAGATGAGCCACAGGGACAAAAATGGACCCTTTTAATGATTTCAGAACTGAGGTATTACCAGATATAGAAAATGGGTAGGCAGGCCCAGGAAGAACAGACTCAGGAGGAGGCACGACAAAGCCATTGGAGAATAGATATGCAAATGTTCCAACACATTTCAAGTGTTTACATCACTAGTAGGATATTTCCTACATATCCAAAGCACATGGCAGAAATGTTATGACCTATCACGAAATATAATCATTCAGTTATGTATTCTGCATTATATCAAGGTAGTCTTTTATATGGGATATTTAAACACTAATCTGCAAGAAACAGCTGTCTTTTTAGCACTAAATGCTTTCTAAACCATTTTTCCATGTCCTCAGTTCACTTCTGAATAATTAATCTGGCTTTCCTGAGTTTGTATTTCACCCTTTTCTCTTTAACAAGTTGGGTAGGAAAAGCAAAAGAGACTGAAAGATTTGCAATTTCATCAGGTAATGTTAACTATGCCCTAGAAGGTACTGGTTTGTTACAACAGCAGTAACAAAGGCACTCAGATCCTATGAAGTAATGCTTAAAAAAATGCCATTTGCTGGAATGAGCACTACAAAGAGAGGAGAGTACAGTCTTATATCCTTTCAGATCCCCCAACTGTGCAGCATGGAATGGGCCTCCAATCCACATACACATCTGGCCCATGGAAGGCCACCTTATTTGAGCTGTTACAGGATTTTCCTACCAGTAAACAACAGCTCACTACTTCAAAGGTCAAGCAGAAAGGATGTTCACATGAGAAATTCTAGCTGCACTTTCAGATAAAAGGCAAGGACACACAAGTGGCATCACTGCCAGCACTGAGTGGGAGCTGCCTGCAGGCTCCTTTGTTATGGCTACCTGGCCAAGGTTTCCCTGCAGCCAGACAACAAACACAGCACAGCACAGCGACAGCAGAGCCCAGGCCTGGGCACATTCTGGTTAATTGTTAACTATTTTGTGGATCCCCAGCTCAGAAACATCTTAAGGATACAGTCAGGTCCTTGCTCCTTCCTTAAGTTGGGAATAACTTCCCAGTGTTGCTCCAATTTGTAAGCCTCACTACATATTTTTCTTCAATTTTGTCTCCTTATCCAAGCTTAACTTGTACCACTTTTAAGAGAGGGAAGAGAGCAGCAAGATAACCAGCATTGGATAACTCTGACTGGCTTCAGATAGAGCTTCTGTTTCTTGAGTCTAGAGCAACTGCCAAAGAGGCCATTTATTCTGTGAGCACGTAATAATGCAGCTCTGCTCCAGAGAAAAGGTATCAGTTGCCAGAGACACTGTATGGACTACATGAACCACTGCTTCCTTTGACACAGCAATCCTCAACCTCAGAGGTGGAATTCTGTTTACTGGAATACCAGCTGCATTCACACATACAGATTTCTATTTCTGGAGATGTAAAAATATTTCAAAGCAATTGGATGTCTTAATTAAGCATGTAAGCATCTAATAATTTGAAACCTACAAAGCTCATGACTTCAGTTTCAAGATTTCTACTTTCTTAAATCTTTCCTGTTAGGACATTTCCATTCACAGACTTGTTTGTTCTTTTGATCCTTTTTATTAACCATTAAGACAAATTCTTTCAAATTTACAGCTGAGAGGTTCCAATTAAAACCTGTTATTACTTCAAAAAAATTATCAATTTCTAAAGTTTTAATTTATCCTTCTATTATCTCCTACATTATACTCCATCACATACTTTAGGAGTTATAAGTTTGCATTTTTTCTGACTGTGGAACATAAAGTGTGTCTGTCAATTGTTTTTTGAGAACTCTGCATGTTTAGAATTCAGTGAGATATATTTAATAGTATTTCTTCCCATGCCATGTTAAAATTAATCTAAAATTAATCTATTTTTGATTCTCTTTCATTTATGCTATCTTGTGTCTCCCTGATAATTCTTTTTCTTTGTTGATGAGCCTAAATGATTTTGTGCCACCATCAAATCTTGTCACCCACCAGCTCATTTCAGCACCTCTATAGTCTGGGATGTAGCCTATCAACCAGTGTTATTTCTTTGGCATGAAAACCTGAATATTCATCATCTCTCCTTTTTTTTTGTAGGCAGCTCCTGCTCTCTGGCAATACCTTTCCATCCTGTTCACGTACTGTGCTGGGTACACTGATGGGTTTACATGCAATTTTACAATCCAAATTCAGGAATACATAGATCAAAGCACACACTTTCACCTTTATGTCAGCAATCAAACCACGCTAACACCATCTTGTAAGAGTGCCTTACAAATATGGGAAAGCAAAACCAGGCAAGCATCAACACAGTGCATGGCAACATCAGCAATGGGATGTCATGTGTCACAGCAAGAGCTACCACCCAGGCATGAAACCAACACTTGGACTAAGACTGACCAAGGCACCCCAGGCAAGGAAGATTCACCTTCACACTCAGCTTTACCAGGCTTAGCAATTGCAGCAAGGTTCAACTGAGCAGCTGTCATCAGTCATTGCACAAACTACAAAGTTCTGTATTTCAGGCCAGCCCTAAAGCACATTTTCCATATAAAGAAAAAACTCCAGAAATAATTTTAATATAAAATGTTTTTATTGTTTTTGAAAACATTTAAAAAACAATTTTTGAGCACTTTCAATAAAAAAAATAACTGAAATGCTACTGCAATATTCAACTACTGTAGTTTCAGCAGTACAACAGACAACAAAACACTGGGGAAGAGGGGAGAAACTGGATTTCCTGCACTAAATGAAAATGTGGAACAGGGAGTTTTCTTTTCTTACGGTGCAGTAAATAAAGCACAGTATAGTACAAGACTATTATATGATCCTCAGATGCACTGCACAAGAAACACTTTCCTTCTTTTCAGTTCGGAAGTCAGTGCTTATTGCAATTATTTGCAAATTATTTACTTCATGAATTCTTATCATGATAAAATGATGCAAAAATGTCTTTCAACACCAGAACAATAAAAAATAATCCAAGAAAGGAACATATTCAACAATAACTAAGCTGAATTAGTTAACATAAAAAAGTAAATAACTTGTGAATAACTATGCTCACCTGGTTAACACTGAACCAGCTTCAATACAGCAAAAGAATAAAAAAAATAAAAGTGGTTACAGGAATATATCTAGTACTGTACAAGATTAAGTCATTAACACTCATGCACGTTTTGTGATCATGTATTAACATGGTGAAGCAAACTAAACTTAATTTTTCCTGCTGCAATATTCTCATGTAAGAGAATCAAAAATAGAAATATCTCATTGAGATCAATGCACATTGCTACATAAGACAATTTCACCTGTCACTTTCAATGACATTTTGCCTTTTAATAATGAAACACATTAAAAAGTTTTTTGTTTTTTTTTTTTGTTTTGCCTTTTTTTTTAAATCTGTGGGCCGTATTTGTTGCATTTATCCTAAGGAATGTGCCTGCCACAGGTTCAACAGAATTTTAGTGCAATATATGAACCCAGAAAGTTTGCTGGACTAACCAAGCAATCAAATTTAAAGTGTTTGCTGCAATACTGTACACAGGGTACAAATTCACTAGTTTGTATACTTTAGCAAAAACTGCTATCAAAATAATTTATTTCTTATGTTAGTAGGAAGCCAATAATGTAAACAAGGGGTCAGAACTGTCTCAAATTCATAGTTTTGGAGTATCTGACAAAGACAGGCTTCCATTTGTTAGGATCACAGAATTTTCCTTTGGGTATTGCATACTTTGGTGTGCAGTAGTGCTCTGTCTCAATGTATCATAAAGAACTAACTAGCACTAAGTACAGGGACCTAACATGAATTATAACACCAACACACAAACATCTCTAAAATGATACATACCAATGTACAAAGCTGTGCCTGTGCCTTGGATTTTACTTGAAACAATTCTTATCGAATTTAATACTTTTAAAATTAAACATATATTTGCTTTAAACCCACTGATTATAGAATATTTCTGCTAAGTAAGCCACATGTTAGGCCCAATGTAATGCCTGCATTTAAAGATAATTTTAAATGCACTTTTAAAATCCTTTGGTGATGGCTGCATAATTTAGAATGCATCAACTTTCAATCTACTCTTGCTTTTGTGAGAAATCTTAAAAACCGTAGCAGTTAGGCTAAGCCTTCCTTCCCCCTCAGTGGCAGTGTCCGTGCCCCGGGGTGAGGCCAGCCTGCCACGGAGCACGGGCTGCTGCTGCAGCGCCTCCCGCAGCTGGCACTGAGTCACAGTCACACAACAGCTGACTTGGAAGGGACCCTCCATCCAAACAGGTTTCACCTATTCACAGTAGCGCTGGCACTTCACACGGTCAGAAAAGAGAAACAAAAAGGTGCTGAGTGTCTCTCAGACCCATCCTCTTACCAGGGTGAGAGGACGTTCAGCACATCTCTGTCAAAAGGCCATGGGCAAGTACAAGATTCAAGCCCTGCCTTCAGCAACTTTAGTCGACAAGAAAAATGGTTCAAGTTTTACTGACAGACACCTGGCAGGACAACAAGCAGAAGGTTACTATGCAGCTTTCAGTCTCCTCCCCATTGCCTTGGAAGAGTCACTTGGTCTTAAAGCAAACCACATTATCACAACATCCTTGTGCTTCAAGGAGGGATCAGAACTCTCCCAGTTTGTCCCTGATGAAATGGCAAAACTTCTGATGCAAGCACAGTGAAATCAGGCCCCCATAAGGTGCTATAGCTCGGCACAACTGTTTGTCCCTGCAGAAGAAGCCATAAACTGGTGATGAACTGGGGCAAGGGCAAGAGAAGCCATGATATACCAGCACCTCCAGTGCCAATGCAGCAGCACAAGCTCAATCAGCACTGCCAAAAAAAATTGACCAGTACTGGGATCTCAAGTCATGTTCAAAAACTGAAGAAACAGAAGACCACCAAGACACCTAAAGAAAAATACTAATCACATGAAAAATCTGAGCATCTTCCCCTTACGGAAATCTAGAGGGGGTTTACTGAACCTCTCCCTTCATAAACTCATGACCATTCATCAAAGAAATGCAAAAGAAGAAAACTTTTCCTTCTCCATTTTCTGCTCTGTGTCAGATCACAGGAAAAGCAATCCATTTTATACTAGGCTTAAGGGATAGTATTGTAGCATACTCAGTGCACCACTTCTTTTATAAAAACCTGCCTCTGCAAGTCCTCTTTCTAGCATCAAGGCCATAGGTGGGTAAATACCTCTCTCTTTTGACCATTACAGATCCATGTATGCCATGCTGATAAAATAAAAGGGTCTTTTTGGTTTGACTGAACCAGTGGGACAGAAGCCTAATTCTCATTTTCCAGAGGGGCAGCATTTTCTGTCCTTTAAAAAAAAAATTGATTCATCAACCCTGTCAAATCACTTTTGAAAACAGAATTCAGGCTTCTAAAACAGTAAGTACTTTTAAAAGAAGTTTTACCAAAAGAAAGATCACGTCTTACTGTGTATCTGTAAAGTGCCTGGCAGTATTATGGCTCTATATGAAATATTTTTAGATTAACCACATTTTTCTAATATTTTAATAATCTTTTGTTTGAGAGAAAGAGAACGAACAAGAAAGACAGAAAGGCTCAACCTACTGAAATAGAGAGAAAATAACATCTTCCTACACCCTCCACTAGGTTAGGAAAGAGCTAACTTAAAAAAAAAAAAAAGAACCTTTAGAAACAATATTTTAATGAGCTCCAGCAGCTCTCTATTAAAAAAAAAAAGGAAAAGAAGGGGGAAAATATCATGTTCCTTCTCTAGAATTGATAAACAGTACCTATCACTTTAAAATAGGGGGTTATGCCTAGATTAAATCTCAGTGCTCAAAATCTTTTTGCATTAATTTTACCTAATATAAAAACATTGACATGAGAACTAAAATATCAAGTATGTCATGAATATTAATGGGTAAAATAACTACATAGATTTATTTTCCTTAAATAAAAAAATTTAGTGCATCTTTTTCCTTGATCATTCCGGTTAGCTTTTCCCATCTCTGTGTTTTACTGGAGATACCAATGGCACCAGTGCTACAGAGATTTCCCAAAGTTCACCATCGAGCAGTGCTCCAGACAGCTACACAATGATCAGGCATCTGCATGTCACCTGGTCCACTTGTACCCACTCCCCACCACCTTACCTACATGCAGGCACCCTGCATTTCAAACCTGGATGACAAACTAAAGATCACCTACTAAGAAGTAACAACAAATACAAAGTATGGAAAGCTTACTAACAAGCTTGAATTAAAACCCTCCCAAAGCATCAACCATAGCTGTTATTACTGGCTGCCATTAACCACTTCTTTATTTGCTAAAACAAGAAATGTTGAATAGGAAACACTCCAAAATTCAAATTTTAATACTGGCTCTTTGATAGCCCATCACCTTCAGAGATTTGTTTAAATTGATTAGACTGCCTTTTCCTTACTGAAGAATGAGCAACAGGTACAGCAAACTTTTTTTAAAAATGCCACAATACATAGCAAGTGTTTCTGCTGCGGGAGGCACTTCCATTAAGACAAATACAATACGTCTGTCTTTTAGATACAGTGTGCTACATACATATTATAAAACAAGATTAACCCAACATTTCAACAGCAGGATGATCCTTACTCTCCATCCACTCAAAACCTGATGCAGTCATTGAGTTAATGGATTCATTGCAGATTTGTTGAAATAAGGGGTCATTTTTTAATTCCTCCAGTGTAGCATCATCGTCTTGTCCCTGCTGACGACCTGGATCAAACAGTAGATTTGTGTCTAAAGTGTTCAGATCGTTAATGCTGCCTGAGAGCTCGGAAGACAACCTGATGTCGCTGGGAAAGACAGATGCAACGTTATTGAGATCTGATGCCACCTGATTCACCAGCTGCTGGTTTGTTGGCAGACTGTCCTCCCCTAAAAGGTCTTTTACAGTGCTGCTAAAATCTAATTGCTGCTCTCCGATGTCTGATTGTGCTTGGTTATCTCCAGAAGAAAAACTGATCTGATCGGTGCTGCTATTTTTTGTGAGGTAATTTGGTGTTTGGAATTCATAAACTGAAGTGCTGGAATTGATCATACTTTGTGGGTTGGCACTAGGAAAAGCGGTGGATGTCTCCAAAATCTGAGTGAGATTCATCCTGGCTGTGTAATTTGAGGGCATGTTGTTCATTCCCAAACCTCTCACTGCATCATCACTATCAGAATCAAGTTTGTTTAACAACACATTGGTTATTTTTTTAGTGTTTGTTTGTTTCTGAAGAGACGGGAAGGCCGTCTGCATCATCACAGTCAATGGGACTGACTGGCTTCTCTGTGCTATGTTATTGGCACTGGTGTCTGCATGGATATTAGCAAATACATTGTGAACTTCGGGAGTCACTGGACTTCCAAAAGGTGTCAGATTAGAGCGTGGTATATTTGACACAGGGTAAACAGTGCTTCCACTGAGATTACGCTGGCGATGGACAGCAGGACTCACACTCCGGCATCTCAGACTGTTGTTAAGAGATGAACCAGTTACTTTGTTGTCCAAAGGAGCAGGAACAGCAAAGCCCTCCTGCTTGGTAGTGCTACTGACAGGGGCTGCCTGGTGCTGCACAGGTGAAACAGGAGTCACGCGGCCGAAGTGAGTGTCGTGGTGGCGCGGCTGAGACTGGTACGACTGGCCGGGAACTGCAAAAGCGTGAGGTTTCCTAAAGCGATCTTCCACCAGCTCCTGGTAGCTTGTAAGGATGCCATGGTTTGCAACTGAGGAATTACTAACCCCACTGTAGCCATTATTCATCCACTCGAGCTTGGTTTTGTCAGGATGGGTAGCCATAGGCCGCTGCATTGGCTTCACAGGGCTACTTGATATGATACTGGCATCGTGGTAAGCCATACTAGAGCTGATGGGAGTAAATGCAAATGGGTTTCGGCATTCCACAGGACTTGGAGGGACACTGCTGCTGCAGTTGGAATGGGGTGTGCCAATGGGCGTGTGCCGGCTGCTTCCCAGGGCACTGTCTACAGGAGTCGTCTGAGCCAGCCTTGAACAAGGGCTCTCTCGAGACATGTTCTGAGATCCAGCAATCATTTCAGAGGTGGGGGTAGGAGTCGGGGTGGGGGTGGGAGTGTGAATTGGAGTGCTGTTGTTATGGATCGAATGGTAAAAGTGCGTGCTGCTTGGATGAGATGACACGGGAGCTCCTTGAGCTGCAGCCTGACTCTGAAGTGTCATTCCTAGACAACCACCATAAGGATGGGAATTATTCATGGACATTTGCTCCTCCATGAGCACCAGCTCCTCCACAATGCTGTCCTGGGTAAGGTCATCATCAAATGAAAAGAAGTTTTCATTTGACTGAGGGACTGTATGCTCAAACTCTTTCAGCTCAGACTGCAGAGGTAACTGATTTGAAGACTGTGCTTGTATTTGATCCAAGGAGTCCTGGATCTGGCTCTGTAGCTGCTGGCTGTACACATCCTGCTGTATACCTTCACAGTGCACCGGCTCCCACGCAGATTCCTGTAAGTCACTAGAGCCAGAGTGCCCAGCAATAGTCATAACACTGATATCTTGCTGTTGATCACAATTCACAGATGCAAAGTCAGAGGTTTTGGTGATATGGTGCCATGTATTTGGGTTAAAGCTGCCATCAGATTTTGAATCATTTTCTATGATAAACAAGTTTCCTTCCAATTTTACCTTTATATCTGGAGATGATGCTGATGCAAGCTGCTGTTCTAAAGCAGGATCACAGGTATTTAAATTGGTGCTCAAAGAAAGGTCTGTGGCTAAGTTTGCAGCAGCTGTAGAAGGTACAGGTACTGTCACAGGTACCTTGCTGGGAACTTGAGCAAGTGTCGCCGTATTGTCACTGTTAGCTAATGATCCAACCTTCAGAGCCTTCTTAACATTGATAGCTTTTTGACCCTCCACAGCATTATCAGCTGTAAACTGCTCCACTAGTGGTTTCTTTACAGGTGGTAATTGGGAATCCTGAAGTGTGGAAGGTTGTCGCTTTCTTGGACTTTTAGTGCATGTCTTGTCTTTAATCATAGACTCATCAGTAGGAGGTGAATTGATGCTGGTGCTGGACAAGTTTTGACTGGCAACTGTGATCTTAAGAGTGCTTTGATTATTGCCTGCTGAAGAAATTGGTGTGATTTCATCAGACTGTGTCTTATATTTGGTCCCTGCTTCTTCAGCTTCCTGATCACAGCCCTTACCTGGTTTTAGCTCCATGACATCATCCGTTGAAACCTTCAAGGCTGCAACCTCAAAATTAATTAGCTGTGCAGGAGGCAGGTCAGGGGTTGCCTTTATCGATTTAGATATGTCAGAGCTCTCTTGGCCCTGTGCAGAGTTCTCATCCAGCAATGTTTCTGGTTCTGTTTTGATCTTGACTGTAGGTGTAGCAACAGCAGTGCTAGGCTTGGATCCTGGAGACTGAAGTGAAATAACAGACCCATTTTTGATCTGTGGACCAGTCCTCCCTTCTTCCACTGCTCCTGCACTAGTGCTAACTGAAGGCGTCTGTTTGACGGGCACACTGCTGCTGCTCGGGGCAAGTGATATTGCTGTCATTTTAACCACATTTAAGGAATTCACATGTGGAGCTGGCACAACAGTCTTGATTGGGCTACTGGTAAATAGCACCGTGGTGGGAGAGCGGATGGTGAGAGCACTGGTGTTTGCTGGCTTGGGTAAGATCTGTGGGTAGCGATGCCGGGCAGAGCGGTCACCAACGGGGCTAGCAGGAACGTTCTGGGGAGTCTTTGGCGGCTGCTTGACTGATTGCATGTGCTGAGTGACCACCTGAACATTGAGCGGCAGGACCTTGCTCTCAGATGATCCCATAGGACTTGGAGATGTCACCAACTGCCTGGTCCTTGGCACCTGTAAATAGAGAAAAAGAAAAGGTGTGGCAACAAAGCAAGAAGTCCCCAAAGCCCATACATGACCTTAGCTCCAAGCATTTTAAAGGTGAAAGACAACATAGCTCAATACATCAAAACTAAAATGTCAGTTTGAAACAAAATAAGCTCTTCTACTTGTCCAAGACAATTTCTATTTCTCTGCCTAAGGACTGGTAGAAGATATGTGCCTTCTATTTTTAAGGTATAAGGCACTGGTGTACACACTAGTTTTCTCTTCTGCTAATGAAAAGGTCATTCTCATATAATCCTTCACCACCTGGGACCAAAAGACAGACATACAAAGGCTAAAGAGGAGAGGATGTGTTCAAAATACTGCTTATTGTTAAGGTTTCAAAACTGAGTTAAATACAAACTCACTATCAGTCAGAAAAACTGGCTTACCTATCAAAATGAACAGGACAACAAACATCTTGAAACCAAATAATCTTCTGTACTCCCTAGCCCAATTTTATATGGCTGAAAGACAAAAACGTTCTGTACTACAGATATTCATTCAAAATGAAACTGTATTTGTCACTAAATGCACTGGGCCAATAAAAGGCAATTTAGATTCCATATTAGGGCCTCAGTAACCCACACAACTGCTGTCAGCTCTCTCATCTGGTTAAACTTCATGTCAAGGCTCACTTTAACGATTTCAAAGATGAACTTGGCCTACGCTACGTGATCAGAATTCTGCTCCCTCTGTATCAACCCTGTAACTAATGTGATATAACACAGCCCAGGCAAAAAAGCATCAAGGCACCCAAGCCTTTGAATGGAAACTGTTCTAGTCCACTGACACCACTGCTTAGTTACTGGCCATGTAGAATTCTCTAGACAATTGCTGGAGAGCATTACCGGTATGGGGCTGGGGACAGCAGCCACAACAATGCCAATAGGTGGAGGGGACAGAATGGCAGGACTTCCATTAGATATACTGGTCACACCATTGGTTGTAGTGCCTTCTGTTTTCTTTACTGGAGACTCTCCTGGCAAAGGAGACTGCAGTTTCTGTTCTTGCTGCTTCTTCTGGATCTTACGCTGCAGCTGCTGCTTAGCATCAACAGGAGATGGCAGAGTTTTCACTTGTGGTTGAAAAGAATTGCTTTCAGCAGTAGGTATAAAAGCTGAGGGCTGGGGGATCCCTTTTATTCCTGAAAACAAAAGAAGGAGAACGAATAACAACCAAACATAATCTGTCTACTGTGGTGCCACTTCTGTATCTAACAGAGAATACATGGCAGGCATCTCCAAAACCATTCTGAAAACACCTCCTCCATGAAGTGCTCCCATCCACTTCATGCTTAAATCTATTCAGTTTCAGTTTATTTCCACATTTGTGGAAAAATCTCTGTCAGACAAGCTGGGCATTAGCTACTGAAATACTCTGTATGAGCCTCTTGTTTCTAGTAATGTCAAATGGCAACTTGTGTGTCAGCACCATCTCAGCCCGGCTCACTTCACTGAACTGGCAGCAGAGGGCGGCGGGCACGTTTCAGATGAGCCTTTAAAATCCAAGCCTGCCGCGGTTTTGTTTTGTTACCTGTTCTAAGGCAGCTTTAAATGAAAAATGTTTCCAGAAAGCTGTGGGTCTGTGTCACAGAGGAGCAGTTCTGAGCAGATGACATTATCTAATGGCAAAGGCATTAAATATAGTGCATCTAGTATCAGAATTGATCAAGACCTCTGTGTGATCAGGGATAATGGGGGAAAAGCAACAAAAAGAGAATTGTTCAGGAAAAAAAAGAAAAAAGAAGAAAAAGTTGAAAAAACAATGGAAATTAGAATGGGAGAAGATTTTTTTCTGGAGAAATTACTTCGCTAACCACAAAGCAAGCAAGTGCTGCTTTCAGAGAGAAAACAGCCTTAGTGTCCTCAGTGCAGCTAGTACTAATTTCCCTTACAAAATCACATCACATTTATGATCTTCTGTTTATTAACAGTCAAGAGGATTAGCATGCTCCTTAGAGATCAAATAACCTTGTTGAACTACCCCTTTAGAAATGCTTTAACATTGTTTCATTTACACTTTGAGGTTACACAGATTTAAAATAATTCCTAATTATATATTAATCAACACCATTTTACTACTTTACTAGTTTTACTGATACTAATTTTACAACACTAAACCGAAGTATTTGGCTTTGATGCCCAGCAGATGCTTAGGAACCGTGATCTGGGAGCCCACTCTCAGCAGCAATCTGCATGTACCACGAGAGGTTAAATGTCGCAACATGTATCCACTTTCACAATTTCTTCTTCACAGAGCAGCAAAATGCCCAAATATATTGCTATTACTGGCACACAATACTTCTATATGGGCAAGTAATATTGGTAAGAAAAAATCCTCAAACTTTTCTTTGAGGGTAAAAGTTGGTTTTTTTTCAGTTAATGAACAGAGATATTGTAGCTCCCTGCAAGAGGAATGGAAATATTTTTGTTTGTCATGCTAGGAAGAACCCCTTCTAAAATGACTATCCAAGCCACAGAGGCATGCACTGGAAGTAATTGCCCTTTTCCTTGAAGGAAACCATCTTGTCTTGAAGGAAGTGAGGGGGAGAAGCTACATGAGTTGAAGGACTGTCCATACACTGAGTGTCCCTTCTAGCAGCACAGCAAGCAAAACCAATGTAGGTCACAATGGAGCATACAAGTAGCAAAACCCACCACTGCCACCAGTCAAGTCCAAGTTGGAATAAAGGAAAAAGAGCTGGAAGGAAAAAGAACATGATCTAGAAGGGGATCACCTGCACACCACTTTCCATTTAAAACTGTCTGTCTCAAGAGGCTGGCCTTGATCTGAAGACATTTTGCTTGATAGGCCTAGTCAGAACTTCTCAGAGACAAGTCTGGGGGCATGTTGTGCACCTGCATTTGCCTTCTCATCCTTCATTTTTCTAATTTACTTTATCCACAGTCACCAAAACATACTTTAAATGATTAAGTGACTGATTTCGAGCACGCAGAAGGAAACAAACCACACAAAAAATTTGCTCTTGACAGAAAATTGTTTCCAAATTAGGGCAAGTTAGCAGATAGAAACACAGCTACACCAGCAGTCTATCTACAAACCAGCACTGAGACAGCACCAAACTTCTGTTCTAGCCAAGTATATAAGTTCAGCACAAGTACTTGCTCACAAGTGCTTTAAAAGACCAGGGTCCTCACCAGAGCAATGGGAGGATCACCATCTAAAACCTGACATCAGTGCTGATTTTCAGATCTTTACCCAGACTACCAGCAAGAACAGTAATTTGCAGCAATGTGACTAAAATCACATAAATGAATGCTCAGTGCTCAGAGTCAGTGTTAAAGTTTGCCCTGAACAGAAGTGTTTCCTCAAACCAAGCTGTTACTTCTCCCAGTAGTAAGATCCCTTATTCCAACATTCAGCATTATCTCATTACCTGCTGGTGCCCCTGCCATTACTGTTAAAGCTGCCATGGACTTGGTACCAATATAGTGACTTTTGACAAGGAAACGAGCCAATTCCAAGACTGTATCAAAAGGCTGGCTCAGCACTTTCTGGGCCCATTCACACACAAGCCGGCAGGCTGCAGACACGACCTCCTCATCAGCACTTTGCAGCTGCCCCGATGGCTCTGCTCCATCCAACTAAACCAAACAAACAAAGGAAGAAAGGTTACTTTCATTAATAAGGGTCAATAAGGCATGAAAACAAAAATAAAAGCAAATTATCAGAATCACACCAAAAGTTGGGAGTAGTATGTTCACAGTTTTACATGAAGTTATGAGAATGAGATCACAACATCGGTATCTTTCAAAATTAAACGTCTTAAGGATAATCTATGGATTGTTTCCAAAGGCATTATATGGAATTGACATTCCTGGAAGAAAATCAAAGACAGAATCCTAATATTTGGAGCACCAACAATTGATTTCCTCTGCATCCAGAGTCTTGTCAACTCAGCAGTCACTATTACCCAGGAACTGCTTCTTTCACTGGGGTATCTCTTCCCTAGCACTGACTTAAAAAAATACAGTAAAAGTGAAACAGAATCAGAGTTAAAAACAGATATACAGTGGACAGGAACAGTGTGGAAGTCTACTTCACCTCCTAAATTAGTTCAATAGTATTGCAATTCATCGTGAACTTTACAGAAAAAAAACATTAAACATCGATTCAGAATGTAAGAATCATAAAGAAAAATCTTAAAAGCTGCACAGATCTTCACTTTATTTTGAAAAGTTCTGACAGAAAAACAGCATAATAAATGTTAACATGCAGAAATATATATAAATAACCAAATATATATCATACCCCATCTCCAGTTTTATGAAAGTCAAGGTTGGGCAGTGTTGGCATATGCACAAAAGCCTTCTTTCTCAGTCCACTGTAGCAATATGTGAACAACAATTAAGGTCTACATTGTCTGCTTGTTAGCTGGTGGATAGGAGAGAAGAGCAGTAATTCCTCTGATAACCCTCATAAGCAAACTCAGCACAGAACTAAGAAATCCTGTCATTAGCATGATCTCACAGCCAGCCAGAATCAAAAGTCTATCAATGGTTGCATTCTTGGCCAGGTCATTGGGTTTCTCAATCTATGCAGAGATGCTGAGTATGATGAATTTCATTTGATGACTTAGAACAAGCACTAGACCATGCCAGGCAGCTTCAATTAGCTACTAAATATTCAAATCATTAACATAAATTTTGACTAAACTCTCTTTCTAAAACAAAATGAGAGAATAAATAAAAAAAGAAAAAAGTTAATCACTATAAAAAAAATGCATTCTCTAATTTAGTTTCTACTTTGTTTCCTTCTCCTGAAGGACTTCCTCAAACTGAAGTTTCCCAGGACACGATAAAGTGCCCAATGAGTGCATTTCTTCCTAAGATTTCACACCATTTTTGAGGAACGCTCTCCTCAACCATGATAATTTTTCTGTAAAAATATAAAGACACAGACTTTTTCTTACACTGATCTCAAATTGGTACACAAAAATATGCTCCCTTTATTACTCGTAATAACTTGTTTAGAGGTCTAAAAATCAAATCAGCCTTTTTTTTTCCTCTCCACAGCATTAGTCGGGAAGTTCACACACAATGTCTTCATGACACACAAATACTTTCCAGGATCACTAATTTTTCACATTCTGTAAATATGTCTATATTCTTTCCTAGGCCATGGAGTTTTCAAGTGCTTGCATTAACCTGGATGGAGCATAATTACAGTAAAAGAAATCTAAGGAGCCTGGGAATTACGGTAGGTGTGAGACAAGGTCACATTTGATCATTCTAAATCAGAAACATTGGAAATAGAACTTAAAGAGATCCCCTGGGTCAAGCTACAATTACATTGTATGATTTCTTCCTTAACACTTCTCTAGCTCTATCCAAACTAAGTACTAAGCTTCAGATTTCACTGCTAGATAATCTAACACTGTATTTTATGAAACCGTTTAACTGACACATAACTTCTTTTACTACAACATGGAAGGTTTTTTTCCTCAATGGAAGACAAGCAATTCTGGGCTGCCTGCTAGCATTTAATTCTCTAAGTGCATGCTTCAAGTGAGACCTGGCAAAGGGCAGTATCACAGCACATCCATATCATTACTGTTACTTCTTTTGAGTGTTTTTTAATTAGGGTCTACAAGTGCCTCAGTGCCTTTTAGCCTTTTCATGCTCTCCCTCCCCTGCTTACTGCAGGAGCTTTGCCTACCCAGCATGTCAGGATGCAGTGAGAGCCAGCCCTGGGGAATGCAGCAGGTAGGACATTACTTCACCATGGCTTCTAAGGGTTCTCATGGGAAGATGTAATCCTCAGCTCAGAAAAGAAAATATTCTGACTGATGAAAAAGCTGGTTTGAAAATCCCTAACAGTTTTGGTTCCTTTATTCCAATGTCTCTCTTTACACTAAATTATAAAACTTTTTTGATGCCTTGCTGCTGTGACAACTAAGTGTCAGAACCTAAATTAAAGTACTTGTTTCCAAAGTTATATCTTGCAACCTAACACTACTGCAACTAATAATTTTTAAAGAACGTTGGAAAAGCGTTGGCATTTTTTATTCAACATTACTTCTACATTTAGCTGGCAGTTAAGCCACAACGACAGATGTTCTCCAGGCAAGTGCAGAAGAAGTTACTGAGAAGAGTTCTAGCAAAGGATATTTTGATTTGCCTCTTGTGCCTAGACGACGGGCCTTCATATTTGGAAAGACATTTTTCATGATCTTTCCAAAGTCAGCAGCACTTAATGGGTGGTAGCCAAGATTGTCACAATAGCTCCTGCAACAAAGAGAAAGACAGTGTGAATGGAATCATAGTTAATACAAGAGGCCAGCCTACATGCTAGACTCCAAAGGTTTTCAAAAGAAAACACTTATTCCCGTCCATATTTAGAACCACATTTAACATTAATGAAGCTATCCACAACGAATTGAATGCATTAAAAATGTATAAACAGAGCTATTAATATCATAGTTTTAGCCTTGTTCTCTACTGAGTTCAAAGACAAGTCATGTGGAGACATAACAAGCAGTGGCACTTTCTAGAGCACAGTTAAAATTTACTCCACAACTCAGTTTGAAGCATATGTTTCAATTCATGTATTTCAGGACATAATAAAGCAGAGACCCTGCTCTAGCCAGAAGCACAGCTTGAGTATGGTAAGTCCTGAAGTCCTGTAGGAATACTTGAAAAGCAGTAGGTAAGAGATGTGCCAGTGTCCAGAGAAAGATTTTGCATATACAACTTCTATTTAACAGACCTTAACAGAACTAAACTTAAAAGATGCCTTCCCAGGGAACCAGCTTTATAGATGTAACATAAGCACATACTGAGGACCCAGTCCTCCAAACAACTGGGGCTCTCCTGAACTATGAGAGCTGCTTGATTACAGACAACCCTATTTAACAGTCCTAAATTAACAGAGATTCCAACTGCTGCTGCAAGTGAAGATCATCATACAACTCAGTATACAACATGATGATATACGGGAATAAAGAAACAAAACATAATTATTTTGCCATCTTTACTTGTTCTAGTAAAATGGGCACTGTTATCTGTCTTCAGTTCTCAAAAACAGCAAAAGGAAATCTGTTTTGGCACATGAGACATTTAAAAAATACGTTCTTGAGGCAGAGAACAAGAATTGTCAGTTTTGCTGCAAAAGGTGAATGTTCTGGAAAATCGGACACATAAAGCAAAGGAGAAAACCAGGACCTCCTCTGGAAGTGCTTAAGGCTGCACAAAGACAGCAATTCCCTGTGCTGTTGCATAGACATTTATGTGGCCTAAAATGTACCAGTACAAAACCTTCTCAGTGAGATTCCCAACAGCCACAGCATCAGCACAAGATAGCAATGACCTCCTTTCCCCATGAGAAGTCCTATCAGCAATACACAAAAACAACCTGCCTCTGAAAAGGTGAATGTACATGATCATCAGTGTGGTTATCAGCAAGAGAGCAGAAAAACAATGACTTCACACCCTACACCCCACAGTTACCTGCTACTCTAATCAGGTACATACACACAAACAAACCCTGGAAACTCAGGCAGATGCAAAGAAAAAGCACCAGTCTGAAATAGATATTTCACCCCAGCATTACTTAGTAACAATCTGCATCCAAGTCGGAAAGTCAAACTGTCATCTCTTCAAGTTGTAGCTCTGTAGAAAGCTGCATGTATTTCTTGAGATACTTCCACTGCCTTTACTTTCTTAGTAAAAATATGAGATACTACAGAGCAAGTATCTGCTGCTTTTACCCTGGCTGTATGATGGTATTCTCCACTTGGAAAGCACCACCACAGATGTAATGATTTTGATGATGACAAACAGCAACATTTACATTCTTTGGTTCTGACACATTCCTGCAAAGCCTCCCCACCATGTCCAGTCCAAACCGGAGACGTTGCCTATGACTGGTACACAGGCATCAGTCTAGTTTCTGTGTGGAGCATCAAGAAGTTCTATATTCAATTTATATACCAACACATTTCATTTCAAGGTATGTCACCTACAGAAGCTGGTTTCTAGATATGTCCCTTTGAAGTTATTACAAAGGAATTCTTTCCTGCCTCACTGTACCCTCATAGGAATCAGACATTGCTCTATGTGTAATAAATAGATCTCTGTGTGCTTTTAGTCCCTTGCATCTGGCCAGGCCTCCATGGATTCAAACTTTAGTCTGAAAATTCCTGAATGCAGGGTCTTTGTTGCCTACTGATGCTGATTATAAGATTTTAAGTCTCAAATATCATTCAAAGGAGGACTCTCCTAATTTCTCTGCCACAGTTAGCAGTATCTTTGATTGAAACTCAACAGCATCAGCAAAATAAAGTAAAAAAAAAAAACCAAAAAAACAAGCTAGCAAAACACCAGGATTAGGGACCTACCAATCTATTAACTTCAAAGTTGAAGTTATTCCCTCCTTACGAGAAAATAAATAAATAAAAAGGGAAAAAAAAATCCATTCCTCAAGTCTAGCACATCTGGTTTAAGACAACCACTTGCTAGCAGCAAAAAAATACCGTCTAAATGGTCCCCTCATATCCATAGTGGCAGCTTCTGCAAGCTTGTGATTTCTGAGCTATCAGTATTATCATGGAATTTCAGTTTTCAGACAGATCATCCTACATGGCCCCTCCCCCTCCTGGCTTGGCCCAGAACCCTCCATGTCCATCTGTGGTCTCTCATTGACTTGACAGGACATACCAGGAGTCTCTCCCCTGAAGCTCTTCTCTCTGTTACTTGCACTCTTGGCACATCACTGAGCCCAGGAGCTGTTTTGCTCTTTGAAGGGTGGGTGGGAAACAGACGGGGGGAGGGAAGGTCTAAGCAGAGACAGGAATGATAACGGACACGTGGTTGCTTTGTTCCCTTGTACAGAGCTCCCTTACATGGTAAGAAAAGGCTTTTTAGGGTTGGTTTTTTTTTTTTTTTTTGTTAAATATTCGAATTTAATGTACTCCAGACATAAAATGCACTGGCAGTGTACCTGAATTAAAAAACACACACACCAAAAAAA
>VZTT01013054.1:3634-14531 GCA_013400855.1 Buphagus erythrorhynchus | reverse complement strand
TTTTTTTTGTAGGCAGTGGAATAATCTGCTTATCAAATACCACTTCGAAATAAATTAGCTCTGCCTTGTTCTGAAGTCAAACATATAGCCATTTAATCAGCTCAGTGAGTCACAATTCCAGTAAATGCAAAAGACAGCTCAGCGCATTTAGCACTAATATCACAATTAACACTTCAGAAACCTGCCTAAGTAACAGAACCAACCAAAACAATTATATAGACATTTCTAGTAACCGGGGTGTAGCGTTTACTGAACAGGCAAGAATCCTCCACATGCTATTGAGACTGAAAGTAGTTGGTTAAATTATGCCTGTAGAAAGGTTTACCTCTTCCAAAGCAGCACAGACATTACAAAGAGGAGAAATATGATGCAATCTTTCAATGTCTATCAGAGCAAGTTGCCTAGACATCTTTGCAAGTAGTCAGCACTGGCTTCCTTTGCTTCAGAGAGGGGCAGAGCTGGCAGGTGAATCCTTGAGGCCACGGGAGGTGCTCATCATTGTACCCCCTATCTTGGCAGAGAAGCTGCAGTGTCCAGCTGGTCTCTCCTGGGCTCTGCCAAAGACATAAAAAGCAGTGGGGCCATGCTGTTCTCCTAGCCCTCTAGAGTAAAAGGATGAGTGTCTTTAAAAGGTTGTTGTGGTTATTATGAAGTAATTCTTGGTAGTGTCTAATACCTTGGTTTTCTGACCTCATTCCAAGAGAAGGCCAACTGAAATTTTCATGCTTTGCATCTGTGAGGATGTTGAGGTTGCATGGTAATCTTGGGTTTAGGAAACAACTTCCAAATTCTTATCCTTGCTGTTAGTAATATCATGTAGTTCATCCATCCATCCCACATTTATCACCGCAGTATCTGAACTTTATCAAGACAATTAAAAAAAAAATGGCTCTGAGTGCTCATGTAAATAACAGAAGTGAATATGAATCATGATTCAAAGGGATATTTTGCACTTTGTACATCCAGTTGCAATCAAGTTTTAAATTCGCTGAAGTCAGACCTCAAGTATGTCTGTAGTTTGATGCACAATTGTACAGGAGGGAAGAAAAGGTGGAAACTTGATGCTGTTATTCAGTCTTGGATCAAGGCAAGGATGTTAGCTGCACAGTATTTCTTTTAAAGTCTGGTGAATCTTGAATCTGACACCATCTTCCAGCAATTCACAGCTCAGCATGTCCATCAGCCTTAGCATGGAGAAACAAGATATTTTAATGGCTTCAGGCAAATGCCATCCTCTTTGGCCCTTGCAAAATGTGCAAAATGTTCTGCTGCTTCCGGGTCTATGAAATGGTCTGTTTTATTTGGGGGATAGGCAGTACTGGCAGTACTCCTCCTTGTTTTCTAAGAAACCAGTCCAGTCTACTTCACGTGTAATTTACTGTCCAGCTTTAATCTTTCTGTGTCCAGCCAAATTACAAAATAAATGCATGAACACACCCATTTGATAAATTGAACCAAAAATATAAGAAGCACAAAATATTCTTAGTCTTCCTTGAAATCATTTTTAAGGACAGTGATGCTAGTCAAAAAAGTGACACTTTACTATTCACTAGAGCTTGCAGTCTGGGAAGCAGGGGTGTGTTTAGGCAGCCAGTAAAACAAACAGAAGAAAGGACTGTGCCACCCAACAAAAAATGAACAGATGGGATTCACAGTTGCTGGATTTTGCAAAGAGTAAAAAATATGAATGTATCAGAAAGGGACTAGACAAACAAAAGACCTAAAACAAACTTCTCTAATGCAGTGTTGACTTAAATGTATACAATCTTCTGACTGAAAGCAGGGGAGTCTGCAAGGGAAGGCTTGTTCTGTGTCCTGCTTTCCTGCTGCTTATCTGTCCTGGTTTAACAAAGCCTGGTTTTCAGTTGGGAGATGATTTCATGGGGGAACCTGGTGGAGCCAATCAGCTGGCTAGATTTGAAGATTGACACCCAGTTAAACCACTTAAAAGAGTTGAACAGTCGTCTGTGGAGGAGCACATTTGAAAATGAGCAAAGCCTGGGACAAGCTCACTTGGCTTCTGGCCTTGGAACAGGTAACTGGCCCCATGTGGCCACATGGCCAGGTCAGCGTGCGGCTCAGCTGAGATTTCTGCTGCCAGGGCAGCGCCACGCAGCTGAGGCTATCTCAGCATGGCTTGCAATGAACTTTGCATGGTTTGCAGGGCTTGCAATGAACTTTGTTTGTTTAGGCACTTTTAGTCAGCCATGCTGCAGACAAAAGGACAAAAACGGCAGCAGCAGCTTTTCTTCCACATGAAGAAAAGCGCTGCGCGGAGCCAGTGGCCGGCATGGCTCACACAGTATCAGTGGGGACCACATCACCAGCAGTGAGAGACACAGGGAGCAATCTCTCCAATGCAGAGCCTGGATGAGATCAACCTTTCAGCGCTGCAGAACTCCTTAAAAACTGTTTCAATTGATAAAGCCTGAGAACAAATGAAATTATGAACACTAATTCTCTCCTGAATCGGGAAAAGGAAAGAGTGAAGACATGTAGGGAAAACAACATGGGACACAAGGTCAGTGAAGGAGTCAAATTCTAGATGGGAGAGGATTGAGGAGATGCCTTATTCTTGGGCTGAAATTCTTTTATAAGGCTATGGTGAAGATATATTTGATATATCACACTTTGGTTTTTTCTCTATAATTCATGGAATGCATTAGGGGGATGTAGCATTCTAAACACAGCGGTGAGCAGAAGTGTCAGTATTGAAATAAGCAGATGTTGCAGTAGCTGTACTCCAATGAGAAACTTGAACAGAAGGAGATAAGAGAGATGAGAAACCTTGCCCCAAGAATAGAAGAAGAAAACCTCTGTTCCTAAGGATGTATGAAAAGAACTTTAGTTTTTATACTAGAAGAGCTCATCCTTAAAATAGCATCCCCATAAGTTGACATGGCCTATGAAAGCAGCTGTGGGAAAGCTAAAAGGCATGGGAGGGACTTTCACACGGTGAACAGATTTTCTTTTCCCTGCAGCTGATTCTCTGTGACACTAAAGCCAAGAGGGAACTGTATCTTATGGAGAATTCTCCATGGCATGGCAAGAGAGACTCCTCTCCCTAAGTGAACTGAAGAACAATTATTTTGGAGGTGGTAAACTGACTGCAAGCCCCAGGTTTTGTCTCTTTATGTTGTCAGTGGGAAAGAGGGTGTGGAGGGAGAACTCTTCTGAAGGTTTATTCTGATTTTATTATTTTTCCTTTTAATTGCATAATAAAGTTTTCTTTATACCCTTTAAAGTTTTGACCCTGCTTTGCCTTCCTCCTAATCCTTATATCACAGCAGAAAATGATTAAATAATTCTAGTGGACGCACTGACATTTGGCCAGCACTAGACCCACATAATTGGTTGGACAGGAAACTCAGATTGGCGAACCAAAACCACTACAACGTCCTTATTATTCATCAACCTTACTAGAAACATCACAGTTTTGCTAGATAGACCTTTGGTCTGACCCAGTTCAGTTCCTTTCACATCCTTCCCTAATGAATAGTGCAATTATCCCTGCAGAGGACACACTGTTAGGAGAAGGTGGTGTGCTATAGAGATGTCCCTGCTGATCATGTGAAGAATGTAATATTGTTAACAGCTCTGGCATTCTTGTGCCCACTCCCTTTGCTGCATTTTTTTTTTTTTTTCACAAATCAGTTGTTTTTAATACATCAGAAAGTTACAGGTTTTTTTGGTCTGATAATAGAAGGGCCAGGGTCATCAGTGGGATGGCTGAAGACTTCTGTGAATCTACAGAATGGATATTATGTAGGAGAAGGAGTTGCTCAAGCCAGCTTGATGTCTATTTAGTCCCACAGCAGTTGAATATTCCCAGCAGAATTTACAGATAACACTTGCCAGGAGAAAAAAAATTAATTTTGCAATGAATGCAATTTTGCTTTCTTTCTTGGGTGGCTATAAGAACTTTAAAAGAGATAAGTGAAGCAGAAGAGGCAGTGGCGTAGCACTGTTTGTGAGAGATTGTTGTTGGGGGTTGAATTTTTCCCTTTTCGTTCTGTGGAATTTTTCCCATTGTTGTGCTAAGTATTTGGGACTACACCCAGAAGCTCAGATAGCTAAGGCAATAGTTTCTCTCGCGGGGGGGAGGAGAGGGGGAATATCGGAANAACTGATTCTTCAGTCTGCATCATTACAGAAGACAGAGAGACCTAAAGCTGGGAAAGATTTTTCCTGGATCTTGGGGTCAAACTCGAATTCCCACACGCAATCTCCCTGCTCAGATGTTCTCTCTCTCTCTTCTGCATCTCCTGCCGACTTCAGCACATCCTTTTGGAGCATCGGGATCCTTGAGCAGCTTCTCCCCTCTGCCCTTTCCCCTTTTGGGACACAGACGCCATTCCCCGCAGCGCCCCTCCAGCCACGTGGGACCCACCGCCTCTCCTCCCTGCTCGCTGGAACATCAGAGGGGTAATCACACCACAAGAGGAAAGGGGTCCACAACCAGAACTGTTTACTGAGTTTTCTGCTCTGTTGCTGTTGATCTCGCAGTTATTGCTGATGTGTTTTGTTTCTCTTGTTACATATATAATGTATCAGTAAAGACCTGTTATACCTCCCGCCATATCTTGCGCCTGAGAGCCCTTTGATTTCAAAATTATAGTAAAGTAAAGGGAGGGGCATGGTTTATACTCTCTTTTTCAAAAAAAGGCCCCTGTCTCTTTTAGCAAATACCTGTCTTTCAAACCAAGACAATTGTTTAGATTAGATTGAAACCCATGATGATGATGATGGGTTGAGTGGGGAAAGATCAAGGGAAGGTCAGTAGAGTGGATGTCCTGGTAGGAGTCTGTTACAGATCATCTAGCCAGGATGAATAGGCAGATAATTAATTCTATAGGAGATTGGGAGAAATCTCACAAGTGCCACCCTTGCACTCATGGGGGATTTCAAGTTGACAGATATTTGCTGGTAGTTTAGAAAATGAGGGGGTCCATCCTGAATCTCATGACTCAGAAGGATGTTCTCCCCTTTTGCATCTTTACCTTTTTTATGTCTCCTAGTAAATAAATCTAAATCAATTCTTATCTGATATTACTTTGTATGTTTCATCCATGTAGTATGTAATGCAGAGAATCTTGCCACTGAAATTTGTTTAGCTGTGCTTCTGGAAATTTATATTAAAATTGCTTTTTTAATACCTTTGTCAGTGATTCCTCAAGTGATCTAAACCACTCATTTGTGGCAACTGTGTACTTTTTTTTCATTGCCTTAAAAGTACATCTGCTTTCTTCTCACTCAGCAGAAAACCTCTTTTTGGAAAAAGGTTTCCAGGTACTTTAAATTAAATCACATTTTGCAGGAAAGACTTAGAAAATAATGGAGAGGGTTAGATGCAAGCACAAGCACACCTGAGTCACAGCTTCCTGTCCTGGAAGGAGCTTTTGTGAAGCCTGGTGCAGATCCTGAAGCCGCATATGGTGTGCTATCACACACTTACATGTGACTGGGACAAGGTGAGGCACTGTGACTTGGTACCATGGCCCACCTACAGGCTGTAGCCCTCAGCATTGCAGCCTGTGCAACTTCTGCACTTTGGGCAACAACTGTCAGGTAACTCCACAGATGCTGGAGAGTCTACATTGCTAGGGAGTTTTGTTATTGTTGCGGTCATTTTGTAAATGCAATTTTCATGGCCTAAACATCAAGGTGATTCTTTGGGCAGGTCACATCCTCTTCTCCAGTGCAGATTTCAGTACTACAAGAAGTCTGGAGGACTTTTTTAATGGAAGGTTTATATGGCATTGGTGACAAAAGTATGAAAGGTAGTAGATATTGTAGGACAATGACTGCAAATTGCATGCAAGCAGTTGCTTTTCTAGGTGATGGACTGTGCTTCAGAGGTGTGAAGGGCTCACGAAAAGTCATGAAACACAATACTTTGAAGGGGCATTCTCAGAGGGCTGTGGTTTACCTGGGGATTAGGACAACTGTAGATGTTCTGCCAGCCAACCTTGTGGAGTCATGCTCCAGCAGAAGGGGGAGAAGACCTGTGCATGGATAGGGAAGAGCAGCACAGGCAGGTATCACCCTCCATCCACTTCCCTGAGCTGCTTCCACTGGTATGAAACACCTCATAAGATAAAGCCTAGGAAATAGTGTAGGAAAAAGCTGAACAAATTTTTCCCCCTTCTGCTGTTCTTCTCATTATTCCTTTTGCTATTTCTTTCCTTTTTCTCTCTTATTTTAGTTTCTTTTCTTTCCCCTTTAGCTCTTCACAAAGGAGGTTTTGCAAAGGAGGGATAATACTGCCAAGCCCTGTTCAATTTAAAGAGAGGAAAAACTGAACTGCAGGAGTTTATGAAGGTAGTTCATGACACCACCTCATGCTGTTTCACCTGGTCTCAGCTCCACATCAGCATCTACAGCCAGAAGCAGCAGCTGCTACAGGAGAGCAGCAGCTCCCAAAACAGGCAGGGGTGCAGTTGAGAGCTGTTTGTGCACATAAACTGCATTAAGATGGCTTTTGTATCAGAAGAAGTACAAATGCAGCAATTTGAATTTAATTTGACAGTTTGTGATGTCATTGAGATGAGGATGCCCTGATGATGGGCTCTCCCTTCTCTCCAACAGGCCTCCAGAGAGTCTGGGCTGCTTCTGTAGGCTGGCTGAGCAACGGGGTGTCCAAATGACTTCCCAAACTGTTAGCATGGGGTTCATCACAGCACTACACTTAAGGGAACAAGACCCATAGTTAGTTGAGACATTGGATGTTTAGCATGTGCACAGTGTTAATTTGCTCTTACATACTGTGCCTGATGCACCTCTAATCTTGGTCACTCAAACCCACTCTGTGTGTGTTTCACTGAGACATTCAGCCCCAAGGGTGGGTACATGATGATGTGAGACAGGGCTTCAAAGGTGCCTCAGCCACCCCTCTCTGACCTGGAAAGGTCAGAGCAGAGGATTACAACTCTTAATTCTTTATAGGTTTACACTTATAAAATCTGTGAAGCTCTCTTTCTGTAACAGCATCTGCTGCACACAGTTCAAACTCTTCTCTTCTTCCTGTTACCCCTTGAAGCAAGTGAATTTTGTATAACAATGCTGGAAATGCCCAGATGCAGTACCTCAGCTGGGGTAGGGAGGATTGCTCAGCACTGGCTTCTGTGTCCTGCAAGTCAGTGCTGGTCTCATGTGGCACATGTGTTTGCTGTTTCACAAGTCATAAAAATACAACAATGGGGATTCCTTCTCAAAAATAAAAGGCCAGGGAGTAATTTTTAGAGCACTGAGAGAATACAGTGAGCCTTAATGCTGCCCTTAGCTAGCTGGAATTGATATTGTATATGAATTATCAGAGAAGTTTGGTTTCTGACAGCTGTGAACTTTCACCAGTGTGCTGGGAGGTGAGATTGGTTCAAGCAGGGGCAGAGAAGAAAATGTACCTACTGCTTATTATTTTCAATTTCTAAGAAGAAAAATACTTCTATATTTTGTCAGTTATAACTAAGACCAATTATGAAAGGAAGAGGCATTGTTCATATTTCAGTTTGATTTCATGGCCTTTATGCCATATTTTTAAGGTAATTTCCAAAGGCCATATTTAATTTAAAATAATGTAAGAATGCAGTCACACGCATTGAAAGGAAGACATCTAATTACAGAGTACAAGCATAGGGTAAATAACCTGTATTTTGCATTTTAACTATGCTCTTAAGTCATGAACTGCAAACCCATTAAGCTGAAATATAAGCGATCCAGTATCTGATCTCAAACCAAGAGCATTTTCTGTTTTCTGCTTTACAGTCATGGGAAATAAATTTATGTTGACAAAGTGCTCAGAATTATTCAGTGACTTTTTGGGGGATTGCAAACTCTGTTTTTGCTTGTACAAACTGTGCCTGCATCAACTTATTGGAGTAAAAAGGTAATTATATACTGAGATCTACTGAGAGCATACCAAAGGCTTTCAGATTTCCAAATTGACTTAGAAGCACTCTACATTGTAAGAACTCTGCTCACATCTGGGAGTCATACTGCTTTAAACAGGTATGTCTCAACAGAGTATTCCAGTAAAGTATTGCAAAAGCATTTCTTAATGGTGTTTTTCAAAAGTAAAGTGTCAAATAGCAGAATTTCCATGCTGAAAGCCTGAATGGGCCCTCCTATTAAGAACAGTAATCTATAAAGAAGTTTTCTTTCACTTTCTTTTCTCTGATGGTTGATGACAATACAGAAGAGCTTTACTTCTCGTGCACATAACTTTGGGCAAGTTGTGGTTGTTGCACATAATTCTCAGCATTTCAGTATACAATTCCTCAGTGTGTAATTAGTGACCCTCTTATGGCAATTTTTGTTTTAAGAAAACCCACTTCTGATGAGTTTCAGAGCTGTTTAGACTGGGAACATTTTTATGTTTAAGCTTTGAAAAGAAAATGAAGAAACACACATCAAAGGTGATGTGACTCTTTTGATAAGCAGAAGCAGCATGTATTTCAGAACAGTATACTTTAACACAAAAAAAATAAAGTGGTTACTGAAGCACTGGCTTTGATTTATGATGCCAACAAATCTGGTAATAAAAATACATCAAAACCTGTAAGAGCTTTGAATCTGAAAAAAAGATCCCCAAAAGTAATGTTGTACATACTAAGGAGAGTTTGCAAACTCCTGTGATGGGGGGTTGCCCAGGTTCCCCAGAGAACAGGGTATGTTCTATGTATTTTGGCCTTCATTGTTTATTAGTCAGCTTGTCAGCTTTCTCTGTCTTCTCAAAAATTAAATACAGAAAGAGACGAGGGTTGGTGTAAAACACAAGGCCTCTTTATTTTGTTTCAACAGTACATGACTTCCTATTTAGCATGACCAAAACCAAGCAGAACAGTGGAAATCATATATACTATTTCTCCTAATACATTGTTCTTCCTTGAAACTGCACAAGTACAAAAGGAAGGATAAATTCAACAACATTAACTCCAGTTAGGCATTTTCACATGAACCAGAGCTTATGCACAACAGGTGACAAGCAGACAAATCAGCCTCAGAAAAACTTATGCCAGCAAGATGTGAACTCTCCTTTGGGGAAAGAAAATTTGTCTTGAAGCAAGGGATGCAAACATCCTCGGGTAAGGAGCACACAACCCAGCTCCAAAGCCACAAGGCCATAGAGGATGCAGTTTACAGCCTTCAGTTGTCACCAAAACTGGCCCCTTCTCCTGCAGACTAATCTCCAGGGAGTTTTTTGTATCTAAATATGCCTAGGAGCCCTTGGCTAAGGAAAGCCGCTGATGGCTTAAATGCAGATCACAGTAAAACATTTTTATATGTTTGCCAGCAGCTCACAGTTTATGTCCTAGCCTTGACTGAGTTAAATTGTTATGAGTTGACTCAAGTCATTAAGCCAAATCATTGAAAGCTGTGCAAACATAACAACACCTACCTGGTGGGACAAATATTTTGTGTCAAAGCATTAGGCAGGCTGGTGTAAGATTGCCCTTTATCCTTATCCTTTTCCCAACTCCACTCCTTTAGCATAGTTTTTTTCAAACTAAGACTAAGTCTATGAGAAATCACAAACCAATGCCAGAATTAAAGCTAATACACACTTCTGAGTCATGACAGGGTAAAGAAATGAGGGTCTAGGCATGACTAATGCATGCACTTCTGCAGAAGTGACTGCCACTCCAGAAACCACAAGGGACCTTTTGGTTGGAGCACACTGATTCTGGCATTTTCTAAGAAAGAATTTCCATGGAAGTTTCTGGGAAACTGTCTCCCAAAAACATTGCTCAGCCTTTCCACATAAACAAACAGTTCTATTAGCTTTAACCAACAGATTGTTGTTAATGTTGCTGTTGTCCTTTTGGCTTCCCAAGAAAGGTATTTGTTGATTTTGTTGTTACTTTTTTCATACCTTGCGGATGTCATTTGCTGGTTTCTCTGTTAGGAAAACCAAGAGTTGTTGCACAGACAGTGCAATGGCTTAAAAACCCCACAGCTTTAAGCTAAAGTCTTAGTATCTAGAAGCTTAGTACTTGATATATGATTGTGTAATTTTAAATGTGCTGAGGTCTCAGCAATGAGCTTAATTTCTAAATAATCTGATATTTAAAACAGTTTGTATTCAGTCACTTCAGTCACACCAGACTCTTTGTCCTGTGCAGGACTCAGTTATCACTGCATCACTGGGCACATGACAAGGAATGATGTCTGGGGCATGCAGGAACAGAAATTCTTCACTGGGACCAGACTAATTCAGCCTCTGTTCTGGCCAGTGCTATATGTTTTACAGGAGAGGTGTCAATAAAACAAAATATGCCCTTACATTATGTTTCTTCTGATGCTGTTACAGGTAATTTTGTTTTAAATCTTGGAGCAGAGGTCTAGAAGTTGTGGAGAGTTATGTAATTATGCCATGAGCAGGTATTTGGGCTTGTATTATTAATCATGTAAGCAACTGCTTCGGAAGCCTGATCAGGTCTTAGACCTCAATAACTTTTAGGAGGAATGACATACATGATCTAATAGAGTATTATCTGAGAATGTATCTTTTTTTCTGAGCATTTCACACTTAAAATTTCACTGGCATGTCATCTTCTTTTTATGAGTTCCTTTGATCTATCTTCTTTCTACTTTGCAATATTTTGTATTCTGCTACCAGTCTTTTCAAATGTCTTCTGCAATTAATTTTTTCCCTGTCCTTGGGGATGGTGCTATGTAGGGCCAGGAGCTGGACACGAGGACCCTTGATGATCCCTTCCAATTCAGCTTATTCTGTGACTCTACACTATAATTTTACAGGTGAGTTGACTCCTAAGACAAACACTGGGCTGCAAATAAAGCAGCATAGTTTATTCATGAAAATCCAGAACTTTAAAAAATGTCCACCTTATCATCTGTTACAGATTGTTCCTGGAAATACTTTAAAATAATATTTTTA
>VZTT01013050.1:15071-32810 GCA_013400855.1 Buphagus erythrorhynchus | reverse complement strand
TATATATTATATATATATGACAGGGAGGAAAGGAGAGAATTCTTACTCCATTAGTAACAGCTAGCTGGTAGTAAAGAGTAAATAAGATGCTCTAAAGAGAAAGAAGTTTGTTTTTAGATGACCTGTCTGGAGTCCATTTTTATGTACTTTTATTCTTAAAGAAGCTGTAATATCCAACAACTGCTGTTCTGCTGTGTCATTTTCTGTTTACAGAACAAATATAACAACAAATGTGAGAATATATTATTCTTTTGCAGACAGTTGAGGGGGCTTAACTGATAAACTCTTGCCATCAACAGGAAGGAATTATGTATTTTTATTGATATTCATATTATTCATTTCAGAAATGTTGTTGAGAGCGAAGGGCTTCCAGGATGGCTGGAATGACCCTACAAAATCTTTGATGTGCTACTCTAGGAAGCAGAAATTTCCTTTGGTGTCTTCCGATGAAAATGTAGACTCTTTGTTCCCTAGTTCTCTGATTCCTGGACTATTCTCTTCAAAAGAAATTTCAGCTTTTTGTGTTATTTTTAAAACAGGAAGAAACGTTTTTTCTCTGTTTTTAACTTTGTCACTGAAGGCAAAACTTGAAAGAACTCTTTAACATAAGCATAAAAGCACGAGCATCTGTTTTCCTGGCGAAGAGTGCAATGTCTCAAGGGAAGCTCCATGGCAGTGACCTGTTTCCATCCCCACCTAAGGCACCAGCATGTGCCAGCACTGGCACAGGGGGCTGAGGCTGCTCAGACACGAGTGGAAACCTCCCTCGTGGAAGCTTCCTCATGGGAGTGGTGTACAAAGCCAACTATTTATAAAGGGCTTTTAAAGGAGATGCTAATACAAAAACCTTTGGTACTTGTGCAAGGTCACAGATTATCTTCTACCTTACAAGGGCCAGATGCAAATCAACCAAAGCATGAGCACCAAAGAAAATTTTCTTACAGTGTCCTGATTTTCCTTTCATTTGCATCGGATCTGGCATGCACTTTGAAGACTAAGCTGAATTTTATGTTCTCACTGTGGCTCCACTGGGGATTTAATTTCTGAAAGTGAGACCATGAGGCCTGCTTGAAGAGGATAAAAAAAAAAAGTGTCAATATGCGGAACACTACTGAAGATAGGATAGAATGCTTTATCTGTGACACTGATGGAGGCCACAGGTCTTTCTTGAGATTCCAGTGTCTCCCAAATCTTCACTGAGTTCCAAAAAGATATATTATTATTCTAGATTGACAGCAAGTGACATGAATATCAGAATTGCTCTCAGGACCTCTCTTAGGGGTAGAGGCATACATGTGAGGGTTTCAAAAGGAACAAATAGATAACACACAGAAGCATTAGAATGCCCAGAATTGTGCTTCTCTACAGTAATGTCATTATTTGGGATGACTTTGATGTCGTGTCCTACAATTTGACCAGCTTGCTTTCCTCTTCCTGTTCACCTTCAGAAGATCTCTAATGGACATAGTAAAAATCACCCTGAGCTGTTAGTTCTGCTTTCATCTTCAGAGCTATCTGGTTTCTTGCATCCATATGTGTTGGGCTTTTTTACCTGACTGTAGAGACTGTGAAATTACTAATGGTGGAATCAAGGTTCCTAAAAACTTTCTGCTATTCTTTTTCTTTTTAATCATCCAGCTTCCTTTTCCATATGAACATTTATGCAAGCATTTTAGGGGGCATGGATGATCTCTTCTTTATTTACCTGCTAATTACTGAATAAGAAAGTTCACTCAGATCCTACTCAGTAAGTCAAAACCTGAAATCTCATCACTAATTAAAACTTTGTATTTGATGATTTTGAGTACTCAGCTGAGGTTTGAGTGCTTCACTCTGAAATCTCTAAGTCAAGGCTTCTGTATTTGTTTTACAGCAGGTACTGCTCGTTTTCACAATGCAGTGACAGATAATCATTACATGCACAGATCAACTGGACAATAATATCCCCTTTTGTAGATCTGTGCAGCCAGTGCAGAAGTATAGAGTGGAAGGATGTAAGACATGAAGTCTTTTGTTAACCCAGGAGTTACCTTTTGCTCTTGTTGTGAGACCCAAAGGTAATGATGACTTTCAATTAGCATGAACCACTGGAATGTTAATGACTGGAAAACAGAGGGAGGTGGGGCAGTGGAATTTTCAAGTGGGACACTATAAACCTTGGATCAAGATTTGGGTTTGTGAAAATTCACCCAACCAAGCTCTTTTTTTTGTCTGTGTCACATTCCACTTATGTATTATGCCATTCTTTGTTTCCTTAGGCTAACTTGCTATCTGGAAGTAAACACTGAATTACCCCCAATGTAAAGTTTATACTCATCCACTCTCAAGCTGCACTGCTCTTGACATCAGAGGTGTCATAAAGTATACCCACTTGAAAGGATAGCACATGGGTAGTTTATTGACATGCATTCCTGGTCTAGCTGCTGAAGAATGATGATTCTCCAGGTTTTTTGGGTGAGTCTGAAATGGCTTTTGAACTGGTTTGAAACATGCCTTTGGCTAAGGAATCATTGCTTCCCCTGAAGTAAACAAAGGGACTCTACTGGTCCCCAGCTATTGCTGTCACACCAGGAAATTGCCTTCTGAAGGGTGCCATCAGTGGTGCAGGCAGAGGAACCTGCTAAGTTCATGCTGCCAAAGGGGAGTTTCCAGAAACCTGGATGCTGGCAGGCTGGAAGCACAAAGAGGATCGGATAGGCAAAGCAGGTGGTTTATGGGCAGTGTTTCATACACAGAAACGTGAGATGCAGCCTTTGTTCTTTTAGGAGACATTGTTTTACTAGAGATAAGATACTGCATTTCAAAGAATCCAGTGCTTACAAACCAATGGTGAAACAGAAACCTAACTTGGCAACTTGAGTACTGAGAGCCTGACTGTGGTGAGAATGAATGTTTTATTAGCCTGGGTTTGGTACTACTGTGTTAGTTGTGTGACTGTAAAACTTTAATGAATTTTCATGCAAATTCCCTTAAAACACTGTCCTTAAAAGCTTCAAGAAATTACCTTCATGCACGACTTCAGTTATATTTGGTAGGAGAAAGTATGTTACAGCATTTTTTTGTAATAGATTTTGAGAAGATATTTCTCCTCTAGCAGTTTCCTTGGGGACAAGAATCCCTCCAGGCACTGGTGGAGGTATTGATGAAGATACACTAAAATCTCATTATCTATCCACCCATCTGTCCACAATAGGCACCTGTTTCTCAAGCTTTTATATTTAGGCATTATACCATAACAGTGTGATTTCTTTCAGGTAAAGTATTTGGAGTTTTATGGGTTAGAACAAGCACAGTGCTCATCTCTGGAAGTGATGGTAGGTGGTGTCTTCTCTTGCTTTTCAAGGCGAGGCAAAGAGGAAGTCTGAGCCAGCCCATGCATGTAACAGAAAAGTGCAGACATATCCTGTGGAATTGAACAAACTTAGATCAAAGGCATTGTACATGAAGATGTAAAGGGAATCCAAATATTTTGAATTATGTACTTACAAAAGTACTATTTATTTACTTCTTTTTAACTTAACCAAAAACTTAACCATATAGAAGTTCCATACCTTGTTGTGTGTTTTGAAGGCTGTGTATCTTCTAGTGGTGGTTGGTACTGGGGTGAGGGGATGAGGAGGAAAAGAGAAAGAACACCTGACTAAATTTAATCAGTGAAGTATAGCTATGAGATAACATTTTGCCATTGACCTTGCTGACTGACTACATTCTTGCATCCTTTCTATAAAAAATACTATTTACTGGAGAGATGCTTCCTAGAGTAGTGTCCCAGCCTGCAGAAAGACCACAGGACAGCACAGAAGGAGCAATAGCAGGATGTTGTCACAAAACTTCTAAGGGTGCCCAGGACCCAGCACCTCAAAACAATTTCAGTGTGTGAATTGAAGGTTTGAATAAGGGGAAGTTATGGGATGGAGTAGAAAGCAATTATTTGAAGTTACCCAATATGTTAATTAACAGTGGAGAAAATGCAGCGAGGTTTGCATGATATTTAAAAATAATTTTCATGTTAGCTGGTTTAATTCAGTTATGCAAAGAGGGAAACACTTAAATCCATCAAGCCACAGTGAGTTTTAGCTTGCAGACTTGCTGCAGTTTCTCTGCTAAAATCAGACTGGAAGGATGGGTGAGGCCACATTTTGGAGTTAGATGCTAACAGCTGGCCAGATCTGTGATCTTTTACCTCTTGATCTTTTCTTAATCCTCCAAGTGTATGCTTAGAAGCAGCAGCTTTCTATGCCAAAGTGTAACTGCTGCTATTTTCCAAGCCCTGTTTTCCAGCCCTAACGGTTCTGGTACAGTTAAGCTATATGTTTGACAACATATGACTTTATCATCTGGGAAGGAGCACTGCATTTGGAATCCAGGGGAAACAAGTAGAATTTAATACTTTCTAAGGGAAATCTAAGAGTCTGGTCTTTAGGGCAAATATACCAAGTTACTATTAATTAAAAGAAGAGTCTTTTGTAATAAATTCTTCAATGGTCTTGAAAATATTTTTAAAATATGATGCTTTCGTCTAACAAATTTGAAAGCAACAGTTATGTCACAACGTCACCTCATCAGAGATGCAGCCTATGCTTACAAATCTCTTTAATTGTTACGGGTAATTTCTGTTTTCTGGAGCATTTTATTTGTGCTGTTTACTTTTTAGGGTCTGTCATCAATTAAACAACTCCGAGGGGATTTTCTGAAAACTTGCTAGAGCACAACTCCATGCACCCTTGTTCTGTTTGTCTGAAACTGCACCAAAGTTGGAACTAAAGTATGTGTGTGGGAAGGACATATGGCTAGGTAGAAGACAGCATATGTCTTTAGTATGCACTTACCATGCAGTTAGTTTAGACAGCATCTGTTGTTTGTTTAAACAACTTTTTTTTTTTCCTTTTGTAGGGGGAGGGTACAGTCTGTTTAAGGGGGACCTGCAAAAGGAGGGAGGGGAAGGGTTTATGTCTGTTTTCTTCATTTTTCTCCCCTTCTGTTTAAGGAAGAGTTGCTTTGGCTTGTCTTTTGTCTTAGAAATATCAGGACTTTGAAGCACTGTCTTTCATGGTTTTGTTGCAGGCGTTTTTGGATCGCTGAGGCTCTGGGAGTTTTTCGCAGCTTTAAATGAAAGGGAGAGTAGGTGTGGGTTGCTAACAAAGAGCATTTCTCCAATCCCTCCTAGTGAAATGCATTTCTATTTCTGTTACCATTGGAGCACTCCTGTACAGTTAGGACCCTGCGAGGCTGTTTGGTGCATAGAGATTATTTAACATCTGCATTTGGCATACATTGTGGTGATGAGTTACTGCAGCCCAGGCTGCTGGTATTTACTGGGGGGAGCAGATGTTCTCCTCTTGCCCCTGGGAGCCCCTGCTCTGCAGGCAGCTGCTCCTGCACCCAGGTGCTGAAAAAGCAGGAGAGGTGCAAGGAGAGAGGTCCCTTCTGTCTGCCTTATTCCAAGTGCTGGACTGGCATAGCTGCCCTGACCCTTCTCTGAGTGGGCACCTACCTGAATCCACAAGCCTTAGCTCTCTCAAATTTGCCACCAAAGCTTCCCACCCCAAAACCCTGGCATACTCAGCAAGTTCTGAGCAGTTCCATGACCTCCCTCCTCTGCATCGTGTTTTAACAGTCATGAGCCTGCAACCAAAATCAGCTATTAAAGAATTTACACAATACCTCACACATGAAGTAGGCCAGAACTTGGCAACTGCAGTGGTGTTTTGCTAAGCAAGTACAAATATAGAGGCAGACTCAATTTTGGCAGGGAAGAATTCCCAACTCAGTTAATAGGCTTTTTACATTTAAGATCTCTCAGATGTCTCAAATCAACTGGTTTGCCACTTATCTTTTAATTTCCAAGGAAAAGCATAGCAGGCAGACCTGGATTTCTATGGTGCTTATTGTTTTAAGAATTCCCATACTGGAAAGAAAAAGAGGGGACAGAAGGAGAAGGGAGTGTCTTTTGTCATAAGAATTATAATTACTCTACTGAATACTTTCAGTATTTTAATTTGCATTTTAATTTGAATTTTTTAGGGCCTGTTGGTATCATGCAAAACAATGTGTTCAGTTAGGAACTTCAGTTCTAAGTTGGCCCTAAAGTCTCACAGCTGAATAAAACCCCACAAGTGTGAGTGCAACTCCATGAAGTCTGGCCCACAAGGACACCTCCAGGTGTGGATACTGAGTGGGAGCACACCAATCACTTAGCTAAAGGAAGACCCATTTTCAATGTTTCACTGTTGTCACCATTTGTTGTTTATCCCTTATTATTTTTATGCTAAAGTCTCAACCAACAAGCAGAGTGAATATGTTTCATAATTAAATATGAGAACAATAAACCATGTCTTATTTTTAATAGGAATAAGTACCCCTGAGATTTAGCAATTAATGAGGAGGAAGAATGATTAATAACTTCATGGAGACAGATAGGTTACTCTAGGAAGCAAAAAACATAAAAAAATTGATTAGAAAGAGACATTTGTTGCTCTTCCAAAACACTTTCAAGCAGTGGTGTGAGAACTATCACAGCTGCATCAAAGTTGTTCTTTCTTTACAAGTTGCCTTTGCTGCAGAAGTCACAGGAGGGAGCTCTAAGGTGAGTGCAAAATCACCTGGAAAATAGTACTTGAAGAGTAATCACCAATAGTTCCTCTCAAAATGTCTGATGGGATTCTGCAAATATCTATTAGACATCCACTAGGGTTCAGTGGCGTTATCAATGAGTATAGATGAAAAAATAAATATGTATTTTGTCTATACGGTGCTAAGTGTCTGCAAGGAGGTGTGAACAGAGTGTTAGAATCCAAAATGAGTTTGCAGACTGAAAAAATGTCCACATTTTCCTCTCTCAGATAAAGTGTCCTTCTATCAGACTCACCCAAAATACTGTGCAAGTAATGGATGGGAGCAATCAACTGGATAATATTTATTAGAGCTGTATGGGAGGGCTGCAGTAGCTCACAAACTGCAAAATATTCAGGAATATGTTAATCTCACATAAGATTATATTGCATAAGAAATTGCTTGTTCTTTCTGCCCTTGTCATCATGCATTTGGCCCTGGCTGGAGAATTGTACAGGTGTGAACAAATTGGAAGGAATCCAGAGGAAAGGGAGGTGAATAAGGAGAGGTGTTGCAAGCATGACTTTGGAAGAATGATTGAATGAAATTGGATTCTTTATTTAAAGAAGACTGATAGAAGACAAGTATGCAAGTGTGCAAAAGCTGTGAAAAGAAGAATAGAATAATCTATCCTCCATATCTGTGAGGCACAGGAAAGGAAATAATGAGCTTATCTTGTGTCAAATGACTTCTGGCTTAATGTTTTTTTTAAAAAATGTCTGAAATAGTTAAGATTAAAAAAATGCTAATGTGCAGGGAGGTACTGAAGCTTCATTTTGGACATCTTTAGATAAACATCTGCCAGAAATAACAAGAGTATAATTGAGGGTGCTCTGGGAGTAAGGTTTAGTGCTCTGCACTAAATAAATTTTGAAGTTTTTTCTGCCCTTATTTACCATGATTCTCTGGATGCTTCAGGCCCAGTACAAAGCTTGCTTATTCCTGTTTCTCTTGTGTCTCCTTCTGCTTGTCAGTGAGGGGCCAGGGTACCCAGGTGGGGCCCTGGATACCTCAGTTCTGCTGCACCAATAACAGGCACAGGGATTTTGTTTTGATAAACCCATTATACCTCTTAGACCTCCATAACCTGGATTCAATTTTTGGCAATTGTTCTCCCAGGGAAGACATCTAAATTCCATTACTGGACCCACTGTGCAGTAACCACCCTGCCAAACCTGCCTGAGTGCTGATTTGTGTATTTAACTGTAAGAGAGGGATAACCTTTAGAGATATGTGTGCTTGAACACTGGTTTGGCTGTATTGAAGGAAAAATGAAGACATGGAAATATATTAAGTAATGCTAAATGGTTACTAGAGGTTTGGTTGAGGTGCTGTAAGGAACAAAAGCAAAATTTATTTTTGGGCAACATTTAACAATTGTGTCTGAGTATTCTTAACTACTGATCCATATAATAGGCCTTATATTTTAATTTTTTTTTTCTTTGTCAGGAAGAATGCAGAAACAATTCTAATTTAAGTAATTTTATTTATATGCACTCAAAACATATTTGTATACACAGGGAGCTCCAATTGCAGTGTAATTAGAGTAACATGAGAGCCTTAAGATCATGAGTTCAAATTTATATTTGTAAATATTTCACTAACTTCTAAAACACTCTTCAAAGATGTTTATTATCTCCATTTTCTGATTGATGAGGTTGTCATGCTTCCAAATACAGTTTCCTTCATATACAAGACCTTTGTTACTTGAATGTTTGGATGATCATAACTATTAAGCTAATTGAAGCAAGAAACTGAAATATGTGGATTGGAGAAGAAAAAAGGTGAGGAGGCTGCATACATCTTTCCATTGCATCTAGAAATAATCTACATTATTATTTTTTTTACCAAACACTAATAGCTGCTTATATGAAAAACAAAATGAGATATATGAGCAGTATAGCTGTGTATTTATTTTACAGGAAAGATTTGGGAACTTGGGAGATGGTGCAAACTTTCAGATTCTTTAAAAAGCCCTTCATTTGTTTTATGAAGTGTATTACAACATAAATCCATCCATGCTGTCCAAAGAAAATTTTGTTCTATGTGATCAAGTTTCTTATTGGCATGTAATGCTGGAAGTGATGTGCATGCATCAGATTCATCTATTGATTCACATATTGCCAATGGGTTATGGCACAGTTTAGTCTGGATATTGTCTATTCTGTTCCTTTCAGGAAAAATCTTTTGAATTAGTTGCTATTTCTGGAAATAACCCTTTAAGAGAATACTGGCAAATATCTATTGATCCCAGACAAATGTGGAAACACAAGGGATTTTTTGGCAAAAACAGATGAGAAGTAATATTTCTTGAATTACATGATCTCAAAATCTGTTTTTACAGTCTTTACCTAAGTAAGGCACCATCAGCCTTAGCAGGGATTTCTGTAGTGGTGTCTAAGAGGAAGGGTTTCTATTTCTCCTTTTCATTCTTCAGTAGATTGTGGAGAATATTTTTTGATTAACTGAGTACTGAGAATTCAGCTTTATACTAAATCAATTTAAGAGTGGGTAATTCAAGATTAGCCACTCTGAGATAACAGGTTAGGATTAGGGTTTGGGGGCTGAAGGCCTTCAGAGTTCCACTGAACTCTGCTCAGGCAGAGAGCTCCAGCAGCAGTGTGAGTGCTGGGCTGGGCTGGGCTGCCTGGGTTTCCTGTGCAGCCATGCCCAGCCTGCAGACCTGCAGGGAGGGCAGGTTTGAAGGTGGAGCTGCAGCTCAGTGCACGTTTGGGCTCAGAGGGAACGAGTTAGCAACTTAAAGTTTCCGTTTACAATGAAGAAATACCTTATTCCAGTGTATTTTTAAGACACTCTATTTGCAATTACTGTAGAAAGTCAATGTTGTTGAGGTGACTTGTAGCATAAAATTCATAACACTGTTCTTCAGTGAATGATGGGCTGTACCTGGTATAATCCTTGGTAATTGCTGTCATTTGAAAGGAGCCTTAGTTGATCAAAGTTAGTTCTGACAGTAAGCAATGAGTGTAATAAACTTAGCCTTGTTTTTTGGCTAGTTTGCAATTTGTTTCTTCTGATGTCTTAAGTAAAGAATTTTATTTTCGTAAGCTACTGGAGAACAGATAAACTGAAATTATTTTATAATTTGGGAGATAGTCAATCCATCTGCTAATTTATTCTTCAATACAGACATATTGTCAATTGGCTAACTCTTTCAGTAGGGAAAGAAAGAAAACAAAATAGTCTCTTTTGCTCCATGGAGACTTTCTAAAGCTGAAAAGGAAAGAAGGCAAAAGGTGTGTGTTTAACACCAGTGCTATCACATACATGAGGGATGGATTCTTCACAGAGCTGAGGAGCTGAAAGAAACATCTTTGGAATAAATATGTTAGTCCTTGGAATAAATATGTCATCTCTGTTGAGATGACTAAAATGGGGTGGGACAGATTATTTTACTAACAGCTAGGATTAGGTGTGTGGTTTCTAGGAAAGATGAATTTCTTCTGAGGCTGCCTCCCTGCTATGGGAGAAATGAGGTTGAATCTGGGTGTGAAAGCAGCTGCAGATGCTGAGGGCTCTTCTCTCACGTGCACGTGTGGGAGGCTGGGCACCAGTCCAGCCCTGAGGACATGAGGGATCACCACTTCCATTCCTCCCTCCATGTGCTTGGAGACAGAATAGAATGGCTTTGCTGCAATGAGGTCCCAAGAGAGACAGGATGAAGCTGAATCTTTAAAACTGGGTCTTCACTTGCTCTTTGGAGCTGTTTTTTTTTCTTTTTTTCTTCTTTTGTTTTTTCTTCTCTCTCTTTTTTTTTTTTTTTTTTTTGGTATGGATTTTGCATTTCTAAAACCCAAAAGGAAGGAGAGGGCTTTTCTCCTTTTCTCCTCACCTATTGAAGAAAGTGAAGAAAGTCTTTGCCCTTCCTATCTGTGGAATTAGTTCTAGAAATTACTCAGATAGTAATTGGATCCATGATTATTTTTCCTATTCTGAGCCAAAAATATCTCTTTATTCTGGGACAGTAGGCCTTAACTATAAGTGCTTTTCTAGCAGCACTGCATAAAGTTGAATAAATGTTGGCAAGCCACGTTTGAAGGACAGGGCCATGGCTTCAAAAGGACCTGGGGATGCATTGCTGTAACTTGTGTGATGTGGGTTTAGCAGTGAGAAACAAGTGACTGAATGTGAAACAGCACAGGCCACAGTTCTTGCAGTGTGTAATCTAATGTGAAAATCCAAGGAACTGGGACTCACCCAGCACACAGAAAGGTTTAATGGGACTTCAGGGAACAGTGGACTTGAAACAGTGCTGGTTTTACTGAAATCTGAGTCTATGCTGGGGGTGGGGGAGTAGCTGCTATACTACCACCACTAAATTGCTGTTTACTGCTTTATGGAATTCTCTGCAGTTCCTGCTTCTCCCCATGTTTTATTAATCAAAGTGAGGAACTGGGCTGTAAGTCACAGAGTGTTCCTCCTGTACCACTTGTTTGGGTGGGGAGGAGGGATTCACTGTGTTTTCCAAAGGGCTGACAGAGTTTCTGTCCCTTTCTTGTTCCCTCCCCTAGTCTCCATTTGTTTTATTGTGGGAAAAACAACCTGTGGGTAGATGGACTAGAAAGGATTTAGTGTTTCAAATGTCTTTGACTCAGAGATGTGAGCACTATCTATTGCTCTTTCTGTCTGTCTGTCTTGTTTAATAAATTTGTCCTTCCTTGCAAAGGAGGCTTTGATGAGAGGACATTATGTCCTCTGCTGATCACTTGCTGTCAATGACTATAATGGAGCTTTCTTCAGTTCATTCTATATTAAATGGTGACTTCTAAGAAATTGTTACCTCGTTTCTTACTAGAAATGCTTCTTAAATCAGTCTATTTTTTTTCTCTCTTAAATGCAAATCTCCTACTGCATTCTTAGCACTTTCCATTTATATGACACTTTTCATCCGAGACTTTCAAATTGCAGTGTGTTATAATTTTGTTGGAAGTATGAAAATTTTACCTGAAATATGTGTCCTGAAAGGAGTTTGCAGTCAGCTGGATGTCAGTTTATTTTCCCAATAACTAACAACAGGACAAGGAAGTTGCCTCAAATTGCACCAGGGGTAGTTTAGATTGGATACTGGGAAAAATTTATTTCCAAAAAGGGTTGTCAAGCACTGAACAGGCTGCCCAGGGAAATCACCATCCCTGGAAATATTTAAGAGACATGTAGATGTGACACTGAGGGCATGGTTTAGAGTTGGACTCGGCAGTGCTAGATTTGCAGTTGGACTCAATGATCTTAGAGGTTTCTTCCAACCTAAACGATTCTATGTTTTTAATTAGACTAAACAAACAGTAACAAAATCATTGCCCTGAGTCTGCAGGCTGATCCCACTGATTCAACCCAGCTCTCTCATGAATTCTTTGTGAAACAGACTCTAACTTCAGATGCCTTTCTTCTGGAAATGAAGGAGCTCAGCTGCACCACATGATTAGTTTTCAAGCAAATAACTTTTTGGCTATCAATGGAAGGAGCCCAGGAGGAATGACCTGCAGGTGTGGAGGAAAATTTAACTTCCCAACCATGCAGTACTAACTCTTTGTTCTGCTGGTGCAGGATTAGAGCTCAATGGGAAAGAAAAAGATCAATGACATTTAAGGCTTTGTCTTTACTGGGGTAGGATTTTTATGTTCTCAGCATCCATAACTGGGACCAGATTTTTCAGTACTACTCCAGTCCCACTAGATCCTTAAGTACATACTTGACATTAAAAACAGCTCAACACCAAATGTAGTGAATACCTGAAAATCCATCCACTTATTTGTATAATTAAGTTCTCTTTCCAGAAATATAGCTCTGTATTTTTTAACACCATCTTAATAACCCAAAATAACACATAAAATGTGTAGTGTGGGTGATATTTCTTTGAACCTAAAATAGTGGCAATTAACTGTCTGCTCACTGTTGTGGAAATTCCATTAGCAAAAATCCCAAAATAAACTCAACTGAAGTAAGCAAACTGGTTGAGACAGAATTAGAAATTGCTCAAAATGTTTCACAAGATGTTATAGAAACTTAAAGCACAAAAATCTTCAACATTTAACAACATTCTTTTATTATTACTTCATATTTCTGATTTATGGGATTTGGATATATCTGAATACACGACCTTAAATATAAAGATTTTATNAGTGCTTGCATTTGGTAAGTATACATACATATATATATATATATAATATTTGAAGGAGGTTAATTTAATAGATCATGACTCATAATATGGTTAGCACTCTGAGGTTCCACTGATATAATTCTTAGATTAAAAACATAATTATGCAAGCAAATTCAAACCCTTTCATAATAGTACAGTGCTTTCTGGTCCCCATGGCTTTGAATTCTTCTGGACTCAAGTGAGTGCTGTAGAATTTTTCCCTCCAGCCTCTCTATGAGTGCTGAAGATGTGAGACTCCCCTGAAAGCATTGCTGACGTGACACTTGGATCTCCTGGTGAGGCAAATATCACTTGTTTCACCTGGGTAGGGGAGTTTGCAGCACTGTAGGACACAGTTTATCTTAGCTCACAGAGCTGAGAGCCCCTGAAGAATACTTTGCCATGTTGATGTTCAAGCCCAGTGATCACCAATGCTGTGGAAACACCCTGGTTGGATGCTGCAAATGCTGCAAACATGTCTCCACTCTTATGTGATTCTTTATGTGATGAAGGACAGTTTATTTTGAGTTTTGTATTCCAATGAAAAAGTCCATTAGTTAATTTTCCATTTTGAGGGACTCAGAAGTTGTGGGGATTTTTGCTTTTTTGCTTTGTCTTGTTTTGAAGACATAATGAGGTCTTTACACTGGAAGCCTGCAGCAAGCCTGTTATGCTGTGATTAATGTCACTGTATAATTCTGACAAGCTGAAGCCCTCCCAGGGTGCTCATTCATCATGGATCTCTCTATAGCTCTTATTTATTTATTGAACAACATGTAAGCACAGTTCCCTTTTTTGTTTAATGTATCAGCATTTCAGTGTATGTGGACTTCAAGGTTTCAGTTTTGTTGACAATAATGAGATCATCCAGACAATTATTGTTTGATTTTCACTTCACTAGTGAGGAAGATTAAAGAAGAGTTAAGGAGCTTTGTCTGTTTCCTGTTACCCATTTACTGAGGGGGAAGAAAAACTAACTGTTTAAAATGTATAAATTATGAGACTCACATTCAAACAGTACATGAGGAGACTGCACACCATTAGTTCATTGGAGTTGTGAATGGGTCAAGCTGGCTTTCTGCTTACCTAAACCATGATTTGGACCCTCGCTTTAAACAGTGTGAGGTTAAGGGCCAGCCAGATCCTCCACACGTACCATGTTCAGCTCATGCACCATCAAGTTCTTCCAGTGTAGGAATTCTTTGCTTTCAGAAGAAGGATCTGTACCCAAGGGCATCCTGGTTCCTGCAGGCTCCCTGCACTGCCATCTTTCATTTGGAGAGTAAAAGTGGATGAGAAATTGAACATGAACTTATAACAGGATGCCACACAAGGTTTCAAAATAATGGACGTGCAGTGTCATAGTCCAGGCTGGGAATAAAGACACTGGTCACATTCTTTAGTGAGCTGGAAACTGCTCAGATAGGTCATGTACAAGAGTCTGAAGAGAAATTGATTCCCAGTACAGAATACTACCCCTCCAAGAGAAAGTACTGCTGTGGACACTTTAAGATCAGACAAAAATATCAAGAAGTTGGAGGGAAATCAGAAAAGAGCCACAAACATGATTAAAGAGCACAGAAAGACGATGACAAGAAAAGATGAAAAGGACTAGATGTGTATAGCTATATGGTGATTAAGAAGGCACACAGTCTACAGCTAATTGAAGGGTATAAATGTAAAGGAAGGAGTGTAACTGTCTGGGGTGTTATGAGGGCTCGTAACTGGGAGTAGCTGGATGAAATTAATCAAACAAAAATTTAGGCAGGGAAATTTCCAAACAGCGGACCATATGTTCCCTTCTGGCAGAAAAACGTGTGAAGGGGAACAAAACACTCTGAGAGCCATGTGGCTTTTGAAGTGCAGCTGTTGTTCCACATTCTCCCCTGTTCTGTGAAACTAAGGGCCAGGGCCAGGTTTCTGAAGTGCACATACTATCAACACAAGTGTTAGAAAAACCAGGAAATCACTGGTTAAGCTTATCCACCCCTTGAAGTCCCAGTTACAAGTTTTACCCAAGCCTTTCAACCTTGCCCATTTTTACTTCCCACAGATCTCCTCCCTCCACCCAAACCTTGACTCCCACTGAGACAGAGTGTTTAAAACTGTGTTTTTGTTTTGTTGGGAAAGCTGATTAAGGCTTTGAAGTATATGATTAACGTGGGGACAGTCTTTCAGTTCAGGATATGTTCAAGTATGCAGTATTGAAGGTATTGAAGGCTGGATAAGGAAAGGAGCTGGATGGTGTTTAATGGTGTAACAATATTTAATACTAGTCCTGATACGTAAGTTTAGTTCCTCCTTACCCTTCAACAGCTAATGTGTGTGGCTGAAATTACCACATTGTGTGGAGCACAAAATTCTTCTTGGCTTCTGGTTAGCAGGTAGGAATGCTGTAAAGAAAGAAATGTATTTTTATACCTTGCCTAGGCTAAGAACTCAGGGTTATTCTGTCTTTCTGAATAATGCAAATACAGGTTGTAGGTTTGAGGTTTTGTTGTTTTGTTCTGGTTTCTTTTCTGTGTGGTGTCAGCTTGTTGGTTTTAGTTGTGATGATGATGGTGGTAGTGTTGTTTTACAATTTAAGGAAGACCACAAACATTTTGACAAACTTAAGAATAACTCTTGCTTTTTGATGTGATTCTCAACCTTATGTAGTTCCCAATGCCCTCCAAATTGCTCCCTAAATGCTTCCCAACTTCCCCTTGTTCCACACTCCCACAGCTGCACTCCAGATTGTCCAGTGAAGAATTACTCTGCCACATTTAAGGACTAAATACAATCATTCACATACTTAAGCAAGACTGAAATCTATTTGTTTAAATGCATGTCTCAACATTAATTATACAGTCATCCTTGATTTCTTCTCAGTTAAAGCTCACAAAACAGAGTATGTCATGGAGTGTTTTGGTTTTTCTGTTTGCATTTTGTGAGGGTAACACTTTGTCCAAAACAGTTCTCCTGTTTCTAGATTTTGAAGAGATTGGTTAAAGGCAAGTGAGGAGGTCAAAGGAGTTTGAAGGAGTTCAGAGTATTCCAACTCGAAGTCCTTTAAGAAATATATAGAATTTACATCTTCCATTAAAACAATTATTTTAGATTAAATCTACTGCTGATATAAAGAGGTAATTTTTGCTTACTTATGGACCCATCAGTTTGATTTGCAGCTGTTCTGAGTAGTCTTCATGCCTTCCATTAGACTGTGAAAGCTACAGGCTGTCTAAGCATCGTTGGTGATAACTCCTGACAATGGTAATTGCTCCGTTTTATAAACAGAGACAATCAGTAGCTTTGAGTTTTCTTTTATCAATATATGCATGTAAATAACAGCATATCAATGAGAGCATAGCAACAGGTCTGGGGTTTTTAATGTTCATTTTAATATTCTCAAACACCAAGCAGTAAAAGAAATAGACCTGCACCCAAACTGAATTAAAATTTCATCAAAAGCACAAAGGCAAGAGAATTCTGAATTAACTGAACCTTTGCCTCCTGCTGTGTATCTAGATGTTGCTGGAGTTGCCTAACCTTGATTAGTGTCGACACCAAAGGCTATATGTTATTGCAGATCAACTTGCACAATTACTGCTGACATCTTTAATCTAGCTTTTTAAGCAGAAAAAAGGTATTGCAGTCTTGTGTTTAGAAGCAGGAGTTAGAGAAATGCAGGACAGAAGTGATGTGCCCATTTTTAACAAGAACAGTAAATTAACCACTGTAAAATTTACCTAGGGACACAGTGGTTTACCCTTCACTTGAAGTCTTTGTATTAAGACCAGGTATCTTTTTTAAAAAGATGTGCTGTAGATCAAACAAAAAGAATGGTTTTGATACAGAAATTAGTGGTACTTTTGCCTGTGTTACCCAGGAGATCAAATGCAATAGTCATAATAGCCTATTTTGGTTGCAACATCTAGTGATTCAGTTAGAGAATTATGTATTCAGCAAAATACCTATAGAGAAATACTGAGATATTTGGCTTTAATTTATTTGCTATTTATATAAGATATATTATCTCCAGCATTTTCTGTGGAGAATAACAGTGTATAGATTTAAAAAAATAATTTAAGACTTGCTGTTTCACCTACTTTATTTCAGTAAATGGAAAGATTTCATGATTATGTTACCATGTGAAGTTTTTCCAAACAAAAAATGATCTCACAATTGTAATAATTTCTATTACATTGTCAAGATTTTCTATACTTCTAAAAACTGCTTTAAAATGTGCTCACACTCATAGTGAGGTATTTAATTTCCCATTTCATGGGACAGCTTGACAGAGAGGTTTGATTACTCTCCAGACAGAAAATTTGCAGAGAGCATGCATACTGTATGTAAGGGCTTTTACTTTTGTTTAATTTTTTTTTAGTAATAAATAAAATGACTGAAGTAAATTTGCTTAACAAAGCAGGCTGGAATTTGGTGGCTGGGACTCACCTTAATAGGCTTCTGAGGTGACTTTTTAATTCGTTGCAGTTCTTGAGCTATTGAANTTGCCCCTGGTGGAAAAATAGGAGCCGCCTGCTTTCCAAATGGGCTGCACCTGTGCAGCTCTCATAGAGGTTAAAAACATATCAAAGAGTTTCATCTGTGCAGGGCCTTCTGGGACAGACTAAATGGATTCAGGGGTTGGAGGCTGATCCTGCCTGCTGGGAGCAGATGGGCAGGCTGTAATGTCCAAGCACAGCTCTGTGTCCTCCCTAGAATGGAGAGGAGTCAGGGCTGCTACCAGTGGAGACAGGTGAAAAACAGACCTTTCCCCTCCCTCCTTTCCTGCTTTCTATTTCTCCTCTTTATTTANGGACAGACTAAATGGATTCAGGGGTTGGAGGGGGATCAGCACTCCTGGCATCTTACACTGTGTTACTGTTGGTCCTTGTTTCCTGTTAATTGTGATACTGCCAGGGAAAAACATTTTTTTTTTCCCAGTCTCATATAAATAAATTTTAAAAAAAGATTCTGCCTGCAGG
>VZTT01013047.1:0-22458 GCA_013400855.1 Buphagus erythrorhynchus | reverse complement strand
GTGTTCTTATATATGTGAGAGTTATATGTGTTCTTACATCTGTGAGAGTTTTCTCACATACTGAGAGGTGGACAGGAGATCTGGCAGCAAGCTCTGGCACCTTTGTCCTGCTGAATGCCATGGCCTGAGACAATTCTGCTTTGTTTCCAGAGAGGATCCAGAGCATCCTCACCCTTGTGCCCAGCTCAGCTGCAGCGTGGGCCCTGTGGCCAGGAGGACAGAGGGATGTTTTCCCTCTCCCAGTTACCCAACTCCCTCCAGCAGAAGGTTTTCCATGGAGCTGGGGTTTTCCTGCCAGGCTGGGGACACACAGCCCAGGAAGGGAAGTTCAGTGGTGACAGTGATGTGAAGATGAAGTCTGCCAGAGCTCAGGGTGCAGGTTGTAAATGGTGCCTTCCAAAGCAGCTGGCTGTGCTGGATTCTGTGGCTGTGGATTTATTCTCACTGCTGTGTCTTGTTAAAGACAATGCCCTGAGGGTGGTAAGGTCTTGTTTGACTGCAGAGCTAAAATATGAAATTCCAGAATCCCCTGTGCATTGTACATTATGAAGGAACCTCATTAACCCTCTCTGTGGACAGATTGAGGGGATGTCTCTGCTAATGGGTTTTCTGGTAGAGCAGCAGATTTACCTGACCCCTGGGATTATGTGCTGTGTTAAAGTTCTCTGCCAGCTTGTGGCAGTGACATTTCCTTTTTTTTTGTCCATTCTCTCGGAGAAAGTCCTCAGAATTAAACCAATTTCTCTCTTCTCTTGCCCTGCCTCAGGAGCACTGCCAGTTCAAAAGCTGGGAAATCAGTCACCTCATCTCATGCAAGTTTTTGGGATTCAAAGGGACAAGGGTGATGGGGAGCTAAAATTCTGAGTCAGTTCCCTCAGATGACCATGCAGAGATAACTGGACCAACAAATCCAGCACAATGCTGGGCATAATTTTTCCTTCACATCATCTCTGTGCCATGGAAATTTTTTAAGGCATGTGTGACAGGCTGGTCTGTGCTCCACCGATGCCTCTTCTATATTTAGAAAGTTATCTGCTGTTCCATTTGTCAGGAAAGCAGTGATCTGATCGTTCTCACACTCAGAGCTGCTCTCTGGGGCTTGCTGGAGAAAATCTGGGCAGGGATGAGATGCCAAAGGATGTGCCCAGCCCCTGGTGCCTCCCCCAGCAGCAGCCCAGGGGCTCAGTCTGGTCCTGCAGCCCCAGTGAGGAGGATGGGGGCAGGTTCTTCCTGCAGCATCTGTGCCAGAAACCTGCTGCAATAAAGCAGACAGGACTCAGCTCCTTCATGCAGGAAATTCTTTATTTACATAACTCATTTTTATACAGTTTTTACTGACTTGGTGTTTAACTCCAGTTGGCTGGTGCTTTTCTTGCTAATCAATTCATTAGCTAGTAACTGGCATTTTACTTTTTAATTAAATCGCTCTCTTCTTGGATTTACATTTTTTTTTTCTTCATTGATTCTCATGGGGCAGATCTATTAATTATAAGTTAATGTAGGTGCAAACTTATTTTTCTTACTAGAACAGGGTGTTGTGTTAACTGCTTTCATTCTTTATGATTTGCCCTTATGGGAAGTTATAAGCCAGCTTGGCTAGAGCAGTTTCCTGCCCCATGGGATAGCAGGGTGTGGGTAAGGACTGCAGGACACCTTGGGCAGATCAGAGACACCCCACACAGCTCAAATGTGTGGTCTGTGCTGGAATCACAGCGTGGAGAGCTCAGAAATACCCCTGAACTTCTGTTTGCTCAATGGACGGAGCTGTGGCTGAATTCTCACTCTGAGGATTTGCTTATCAAGGGAGGATGTTCTGTTTGCTTGGCCTTTTCAGATGGGGGGCTGATTCTATTGAGGGGGCTGTAAATAATGGAAAATCATTTAGCACAAGTCCAAAAAGCTGATCCAACTTGAGTGGTGGGAGGGCACGAGCAGAAATTATTTAATTTCCTGTCCTTCACTGGACGAGAGGAGTGGAAATATTTACCAGTGGGCTGTTTGAACTAGCTGGCGTTGCTGAAAACGACCAAGAAGATTCACAGCTCTGAAATGTTATAAAAACACTTGATTTCCGTGGGGCAGAGCAAAGCAGGCAGGAGTGGCTGCAGACCTTTGTTTGTACAACCAAGGATGGCAGGGCACACCCCTGCTGGTGGTGGAACAATCCCCTGCTGTCAGGATTTTTTGTTTGCATCCCTATTTGCCCTTCCCTGCTCAGTCTCAGCATCCCTTTCGTGCCTCACTCCTGGCCACAGGTGGCTCTGGGGGGGTTCACCTGCCTGGCAGCTCCAGGGGAACCTGCTGTGAGCTCATTAAAACTCATTAACTCATTCATTAACTGAGCAAGACCCAGCCCTGTACAGATCTGTCCTGCAGGTACCACACATCTATTGACCAGTGCTCACAGCCTGAGCAATATTGATTATCAGTTTCCTTCTGAGCACCCACGAGCTTGGACAACACAAGGTCGCTGTGCAGATGATGTGCAGAAGGCACTGCAGATGATTTGGCACGAATTTCAGAGGATTCTCTTTCTCCCTGCTCATCCTTCTGTGTTGTCCATCTCCACAAAATCCTGAGTGGGCGAGTTTGCTCCTTCCTGTGGCTTTGCTTGGGTTGCCCACAGCAATTTTCAGAAGCAGTTCCTGCAGCAATGCTGAAGTGTTTAAATACCACAAGTGCCAGCAATGGTGCAGGAGCAACAACAGCACATGGATTACCCAGTTAACAAAAGCACCTGGGAATATAAAAATACAAATACCCAAGGGACCCTTTCATGGAGTTGGATAAGGAAGGGAAAAAGTCACCTTAGCTATCAGAGTCAGATACTAAGTGATTATATTTAAGTGAAATATTAAGACTGGTATTCATATTAAAACATTCCCCTGTGGCCTTTAAATCTGTGGCCTTTAAATAATGTTCTTGCATGCACTGAGCTATTCTGAGGCACATAACTTGTGCAAAGTCCTCTTAAACGATCAGAAAATAGCAGTGATTTTTTTTTTCCCTGGTGCTCCTGCCTTTTCCCATGCAAAGGACGAGTCCAGCAGGGCCCAGAGGATGCCAGGGTGGCTCTGTGGACCACAGCAGGCTGGCAGAGGAATGCTCCTCTTGCACACAGAGGTGTGCATCTCTTTGTACCTGGCCATTTTCCCCATGTGGAACAAGGTCAAGCTAGAATCAGCTCACTAAATGGCTTTGCTGCACTTGGATTTTCCTTTTATCGGGTAGAACTTAGTTTTAGTAGAGGAAATAGTGTGTATTGAAAAAAAAAATTAGCATTAAAGATAGACCTTTCACAGGAAAAGCTCTGCAAATGCAGCTTGTCCTGTGCATTTGCACACTGGACCAACGAGGTGAGTGTGTTATTTTTCTGCCTGACACAAGGTGTGCCTCAAACTTCCATAGTGTCAGGGAACTTCAACAATTCCTCAAGATTCTGCCCTTTGCAAGACTCCTGGGAAACCCAGGCTCACTTGGCTGCTGTGTAAAACCTAAAGCATCCTAATTACCTAATTTACAAAGAAATCAGGGCTGACGTGGATGCACCACGAGGTTAATTGCTCTTCTTGCTCAATTAGTGGGAACCTTTATGCTCTTTATTACATTAAAGTAAGCCATTATCACTTCCTGCATTTTCACATCTGAGGTTCCAGTAGTGACAAAACTTTTATCTCAACTCTGCAAACATTAATTGGTTTCTGTCTGAATCCCCATTTCAGCACAGAACCCCAACTCTGTGTCCTGTCCATCAGGATTTGCTCTGGGATTCCAGGATGGAATTTGTAAGCAGAATTTATGGACATTTTCTGCATGTCCTGCTTCAGTTCTTTTTGGAAGCTTCCATATTTCTACAAATCCATTCTCTCGACAAGTTGCTGGCCTAGTTGGCTGTGAAAAGGTGATTTTTTTTGCTCAGTAGATCAGAGCTTATTAAAGACCTTTTTCTAGCATCTGCCAGATTCTCCCTTTTTCCAGAATTTGGATGTTTCATGGAACACATATTTTATTTTTTATTCTGTTTTGCTGTGATTAATCACAGATCAAAAGGAGTGCTGTAGATATATTGGAAAACATAAGTTTGTTTTGAAATGACCTTTCAATGGATAATTTTTTCCTATACTGAAAAAAAAAGTCAAAATTATCATAAAATATTTCGATTAAACTGAAAAATTCCAACTTATTCTTGTGCTTTTCTTTGGAGCACATCTACAGAAAAGACTTGGGACTTCACTTTTTTTTCCCCCTGGAAATGGAAATTCTTTTTCCTTCTCGAGTTTAGTCAGAACCAGTGAGCTGGGGAGGTTCCCAGCTCTGCTCTGCAGGTCACAGTGGGGTGTGTGAGTCCTCCTGAGTGTCTGTGTGAGACAGCACAAAAACTGGCCCGTCCCTGGCACTCTGAAATTCATTATCCCAGGCTCTGCTCCACACTGCAAAACTGAGATTTGCACATTGGAAGAAGTAGCAGTTTCTGAGCTCCCAAGGCAACAATTGCTGATGATGTGCTCCTATCCACATTAGTAGATGCTGGAACAAATAATTGATAAATAAATGGTGGCTGCTGCTGAAAGGCTTTTGATGCTGCACACTTATTACCAGCAGGGTCTGCTTTTTGTCATTGTTTGTTCAGTGTTTGGAGGATTTGTGTCGTTTCAAATCACCCTGAGATGGCTGATGATGTTTTTGTTTAAGTAGGTTAACTCGCCTGGCTAATGAAACGCTTGCAGATGCTTTGACCCAAGCTCAGCTGAGCACAGATGGGCTGGCTGGGATGAAAGGGGGAATCAGTAGGATATTCCAGCCTGAATAAGTCAGGGAGTCACATCTCATCTGCCTGATGCTGCACCCCTCTGATCCTGATCGCTTCTGAAATAACATCATGCTCAGTTCATATCCAGAGGAAAATGAAGGTGTTTTCCCAGTGCCCCTTGTTGGCAGAGCCATCCTGGGGCACTGTCTGTGCCCTGCTGCTGCTGGGTCACTGCTGAAAGAGCTCACTTGGCCCTTACACCCCTGCCCCTTGTGTCTGAGACAGTTCTGGGGCATTTAGAACAAGAACTGATCTTCCTGCAGCAGGACAGCTCTGAGAGTGAGGTTGATGCCTTCAATTCCAGCTTTTGTATTTTCCACATTCTGCACTGCCTTGGTGTGTGGCTCTGAACTCCACACAAAGTGTTCCAAGCTCTCCTCCCAGCTCAGGCACACAAAACAATCCTTTTCCAGCCCCACAACCAAGGACAGCTGCAGCTCCAGCCCCAAAAAGTGCAAACAGCAGAGAATTGAGGAGAGAATCTGGGAGGGTGGGACTGCAGAACCTGGAGCTGGAACTGGACACTGAACCCCAATATGGGAATGGACCCAAACTGATCAAAGTGTGAAACTCCTGACTCTGAGTCCATCTTGGGTCGATCTTGCGCTCCTGCACTGCCCAGGGTGAATGCTTGGAAGGGCTTTGGATAAATCCCTGCTTTATTCCTTTAGCTCTGTCCAGGGAGCCTCTCCAGGCAGGGGGGTCAGGTCAGGAGAGCTCCCCTGGCAGTGGGAGCAGAGGGAACAGAACCTCTCTGAGTCTGGTTTGGTTTGGACCATGGACATCCAGCACCAGTTCTGCTGCTGGGAAGGTCCCTGTGACAGGAGTGCAGGGGAATCAAGGCTGCCAGAATTCTGCTCCACAAATTCTTCTCTCCCATCCTCCCTGCCAGGTGAAGCAGGTCCAAAGCTGCTGAGCTGACAGAAAGGATCTCAGGCTCTGAACACTGAGCTCTCCATCCATCACTGTGCCTTTCCCCCCTCTTCACCCTCTCGTGTTGGAATGGCAGCCCTGATCCTCTTCAGACAGCTCTAGGGAGAAAAAGTGTTTGGTTCTGTGGCTTCAATCAACTCTTGTTCGTGGGTCACTGAGCAGTGCTTGATTGTAGGGTTCTGTTTAGGAAAAGCACCTCTGCTTCTGCCTTCTCATTTTCCCTGTTTTATCTGGGCCCTTATCCCCCAGTCAGCTTGCACAGCCCTGGGAACCAAAGGGAAAAGCTCCAGAAAGGTTTGGTTCCCTGTCACTCCCACAGTTTGGAATGTATTTTTAGGATCTTCTCCCTGCTGTTGTAGGGCCAAAGATTGGTGATGGAAATTGGAACTGATTGGTAGCAGCAAGAATCCTGGTCAGGACTAGGAGTGGCCTTAAGAACCAGGGAGATAAACTTTCCTGGACCCAGGGAAGCTGCCATGGAGAGAATGAAACTCTGCATCTTCACCTTTGCCTTTTCTGCATCTCTGGGCCTGCCACGCTAAAAAAAGGAGCTCAGTCCTTTTTTTACAGTGAGCATCCTTCCAAAGTGTTTTATTTCACTGGGGATCCTCTCAGGCCAGAGCCAGCACCACGGAGGGATTTCTGTGCTGCTCCAGCAGTGTTTGCACTGCACAGGTGCAGGATTTCCATCTCCTGACCCACAGGAACCCACAGATGCTCCTGGTGTTTCCATTTCCTAACCCACAGATGTTCCTGCTGCTTCCATGTGTTCCTGGTGTTCCAGATGTTCCTGGTGCTTCCACCTCCTGACACACAGATGTTCCTGCTGCTTCCATCTCCTAACCCACAGATGCTCCTGGTGCTTCCCACCCCCCATCTCTGGATGGTGGAGCACAGGAGCCCCTCCCCACCCTTTCTTCAGGCTGTGGCTTGCCCCAGGAGGGTGTTGGTAGCCAGGGAGGTGGCTCTGGAGCAGCTCAGCCCCCTGTGTGCTGTGATGAGGCCACCAGGAGTGCAGAACTGGTTTGTGGTGCAAACCAGAGGTGCTCTGAGAGCCCCCAGGCGTGGCTGGCAGGGCACTGGCCCCTGGCCACTGCAGGGCTCTCTGGGGCCAGGCTGCCCTCCCCAGGGACCCTGCCTGTCCCAATATTTCCCTGCAGAGATTTCAAACACAGCTCAGCTCTGCAATAGAGACTGCAAGCAAATTCTCTTTCATGTCTGTGGGATGGAGGCTTGCTATTATCCTGTAACATCTTATTTATACATTTCATGTGCTGTTTCTAAAGGGCTGTCAAATAACTGTCAATTATTTATTCACCTCAGGTGGAGCAAATGCAGAGGAGTTGCCATATCCAAAGTTAAAGAGCACTATCTCAAAACTTTGTAGAAAAGAAATAATTCAAATTTTAATAACTTTACCTTTGACTCATGTGGTTTTTCCCCCATTTCTAAGCTTTTTAGCGTGGGTTGATTACCATACACATTGCTGTAGGTGATTTTGTTTGAAGGTAGTTGAGTGAAAAATAAAGATTAATCTTGGCTGAATTTTTAATCATGTTTGCAAATGAATTGCAGCAACCAAACATCAGCTGGTGTGGAAATGCAGTTATTAAGAACATATGGAACTGAAAAACTCCAGAATTGAAACTGAGCCACTTGGTAACTCTACCAGTTGAAGAAGCTTCTTGTAACTTGTTCTATAAAATTATTCCTTTGGTAAATGATGGGGATGCCTTTAAGTCAGCAGCACTGGGGAAATTTTATGTGTGTGAGGGGAAAGAACAGGGCTGGGAGTGTGGGCAGCACCTTGGGGAGACTGGCACAGCTGCTTTCAAGGCTCTGCTCTTTTGTGGGTTTTTGTAGCAGCAAATCCCTTATTCCAGTGCTGCAACTCTTTTTAAAATGTAAAATAATGGAGAGGGAGGCTCTGCAAGGAGTGTGGGATGCCTGGATTATGTCCTGGTGGAGAATGGGGCTGGTGCAGAAATGTGTTTGGAAGGAGTGAGAGCAGTGGAATCCCACAGCTGGGCTGATGTGAGTGCCATGATGTGCCCTGGGGCACTCCTGCCAATTCCTCTCTGTGAATTGAGATTCCTGCTGTTCCCCAAGAGCCAGGGGACAGATCTGCCTCCTACCTGACCCCCCTGCCAGGTGAGGCTGCCCCATTCCCTCTCCTCAGTTTCTAGCCCTGCTCTCTGGGTACATGAAGTGCCCCTGCCTGCCCCAAGAGCCTCCCTGGGTCTGCTGCAATCTCTCTGCACATCTCTAAGAAAAAGTGAGGGAGTTTGTTTTGGGATGTTTTCACTTTTGGTAATCTCAGTTTTGTACAGAAGAGCTGATTTTGTGAGAATTCCTTAGGGTAGTTCTGGCCAGGTGCTGCTCCTGTTGTGCTCAGTATTTTTATGAACAAATCTCATTTCTGAATTTCGAGTCACTGCAGTCTGCCCAAATCAGCACATCCCATCAACACACAGCTTTCCTTTGTTTTCTCATGAATTGGTATCTTGGGTGAAATCTGAGTTTGGTTTTCTCTAAGCCAAACCCAAGTGACTGAAGCTGCCAGATCTGAGTCTCATTTTCATTGCTCCATCCTTACTTAGAAGGTTATAAATCGTTTGAGACAGATTTAAAAAAATGATTCTTATGGCAGTTTCTCTTTTCCTGAAGCACTGGTCACTGGCAGTNGAGACAGATTAAAAAAAAAAAATTATTCTTATAGCAGTTTCACTGGCAGGGAGAAGCCATTTCAGCCAGGCTGGGATGAAAAGGGCCATCCTCTGTCTCTCCACATTTCTAAGGCCACATAATTTGGGATTGAGTTAATTTAGGTTTTTGTATTGATTTTTACCTTCCCCTCCACTCCCCAGTCCGGGGAAAACATCTGGGGGATCCTTCCAGTTCTCACTTTAAAATCACCAAATAACCTTGCAGTGTTCATCTCTCTCCCTGAATTATCATGGTAGGCAGTGCTAAGATTCCAGCTGTTGAGTTTATTGATTTCTGAGTGATCTCTCGAGTGTTATTTCACATTCATGATCTGTCAGCATTGAGTAAACAGCCTGTGTTCGAGAATTTTGTGTTTATTACATGTGAAACTACTGCTCTGCAAAGTCCCCATCTCAGGGTGCAGGAACATCAGGGACAATGGGCACAGTCCCTCTACAAACCACTTGGAATATTTCAGAAATTGAAAAAAAAAATGCAATTAAGAAAATTTGGAAAAGTATCTCCAGGACAAATTTCTTTCTTCTTTTCTCTAGTAACTGAGTCAAGCCTCAGAGCAGAGGCACATTCCAAATTGGAGGGTCAGGAGAGGGAGGAAGGAAAACAAACCACTCTGTCCTGAATTCCTTATGTGAGGCACATTTTTCCATAAAGCTTCCCCTCTTTGGTATGTCTGACAAATCGTTCCTGTATTTCCTACACCAGCACCTTCTACTTAACACTGGTGTTAGGACAGAGCTCAGGAAGGAGTTCCAGCTCCAGGACCCTGCTGCAGACCTTGACCTGCTGTGTCCCCCTGCAGTGAGGTTTTCTGAGGCAGCATTTGCAGGTGTCACAGTGCAACCCCAGCCTTGCTGTGTCCCCAGTGCCTGCAGCAGTGCAGCTGCCTTTGCCTCTCCTCCCTGTTTGAGGCAGGAGCCAGGTTGTGCTTTTCTCTAACAAACCCTGAGCTGTAACATTGCACTCTAAAAGGATGCTCTTACAAGGCAGAGACCCAAATACCTGATGGGAACAGCTCAGAAATGTGTTGTGCACAACACCACTGCTGCTTTTCACAGACCTTGGCATTGACAAGTCAAAACATTGCTGTGGCTATCAGCATGGTGCACATTAAACTTGCCCCACTGGGTCGTTTCATAAAGCAAGTGTTAAAAACACCAGGAAATTGCAAGCCAGTTTGAAACCAATGGAATTCACCAATCTTAAAAGGCAAGTTTTAGTTCTTGACATCGTGCACAGTTTGCACGTTCTTCAGTGGGACTCCTGGGGACAGGAGATGGGTTTGTATCAGTCAGCAATTACTCATCCTGGACTCCCTAAAAGCCTTATCCCATTCATTTCCCTGTTGCTTAGCTGATTACAGTGATTACCAGGAGCAGAGTTTTACAGGGAGAGGAGTGGGGAGTTGTGTGAGACCTCAGGCAAAATGCACTTCGAGGGAAAAACTCAGATTATCCACTTTGAAGAAGCAGCGAGCAATCACCAAAATCTATTAAAGTCATTTTCTCCCTTATTAAATGTTTTTTTGTTGTTTTCTTTTCCTTTTTCCCCCCTTATCAAGTGTTTTTTCCTGCTTATCCTTGGCTGGGAGCTTCAGTCTCTCACATGATGGAAACAGCAGCTCCCCAACCAAGAGCTGCATCCATCTCATCTGTCATTAACTTTCCACTTTCCCATCTGCCATCAAACTGGGCTGTGCATGCTGGAAAATCAGGCTGATCTGTCAGCAGCTTCCCTCTGCTCCTCTGAGCCACTCAGTCCAGCACAGATTGCTATTTTTTTGTTCTCATACAATGAGGTTTTACTTGTTACTCTTCTATGAAAACTCTTTCTCCTGTGACTTTTTGTCTTTTCTTGCTGTGGCTTTGTTGTAATTAATGAGGAGTCAGCTTGAAGAAGTTGGTTCAGGTTTCTCAGAGTTCAGGGGTTCATCTGTCTTCAGGAGAAGCCAGAGCCCTGTGACACCACAGGGAATATGAGCCACCACTTACACAACCATGATTTTCATGTGTACTGGTTTGATTTCTAATATTATTCCCTGATTTTAGATTATTCTGATTGCTCCATTGCATTCTCACTGGAGGTTGCCTAAATTTAGTATATTTTATAAGCTCCTATATAATATTTGGTAACATTCTTCTTTAAAAGCAACAGCTGGAAGCCTTAATTGCATTTAGCTGAATTACGAAGCTGGGTGCTTTCTTTGTGCTGTGATTTTGAGGCAGCCAAGCCATTTCTGCTCTTTGAACTGATTTCTTTTCCTGGTTACTGGATGAAGGTCAACATTCAAGGTGACAGAGGTGAATCAGCTACAAAAACAGGAGTGGGGTGTGATAAAGGATCTGGGGTGCTGCTGGTGCTGCCAGGCTCCTGTGAGGGCAGAGGCAGAGCTGCCAGGTGAAGATGAAGATGCATTGCCACACACACAGGAAATCTCCTGGGAAACGTACAGGCTTGAACTAAATGCCAATAAATGCAGCAAAAATCAGGCAAGAGAGATGAGCCAGGGGGGGTTTGTGGGGTTTTGGGGAGAGGAGGGTTCCTGGGGTGGTGGAGCAGAGCCTTACCCAGACACTTAAATGGAAAAAAAACCCACAGAGAATCCCCACCTTTGCCCCTCAGAGGACACTGTGCCATGCCCTTGTGTCTCTGGGGTTGGTGTAAGTGTTGTTTGATGGATCCAGTGGAGTGGAGTGGCTAAAGATAATCTTTGTTTTCCTTCTCTCCCACCATGGGATGCATGTGCTGGCATGGCTCTGAGCAAAGGCAGGAAATTGTGCAAGTTCCTGGTGAACTGAAAATCAGCTCATTCAACTTAATCTTTAGAGGGACAGTTAAGGTAAATGATAACAAGCTTAGCATCAAATTAGCATCAACCTCTCAGGCTTCACCAAAATTCTGCTTTAAACTACCTGAGCTGTGCTCTGCTGCTCTCTGCTCCTGGGCAAGAAATAAGAAATTCAGAGTGACCTCCAGAAACCTTTCCCGTGAGAAAAGAATTCTTTAAAAAATAAAAGCCTTTCCACCAAGAGTCTCCCAATATAACTTGGCTGTCTTTTCATTAAGCCCATGGTGAGAAAGCCACTGCTGCAATGCTTAGCAGCCAGGACTGCTTTTCCTGGAGGGGAAGGGTTAACTGGAGCCAGGCCATTGCACACAGCATTTTTGTCCTTGAACTGCCTCTCACATTTATTCCAAGCTCAGCTGAGCCTCAGCTCCATGCACTGAATAATCCACGAGCCAAGCCCAAAGTTTTCTGGCTCTGCCTTCGTCTCTGTTTGCCTCGTGCTGGCACGGAGCTGCTTGGAAGCATTTGCTCCTGATGTCTGAGCACCGTGGAAAATTGAGTGTTGGAAACCCGGGCTGTGGGAGGGAGGGAGGGAAGCACAAAAAGGCAAAGCACTTTTTGTCCCTCAGAGCCTTCCTACCCTCACTGGTGCCCCTGGAGAGCTGCAGTCTCCTGGATTGAGGGTGGAAACAGCAGAGTGAGCCCCTTGCCTGTGTCTTTTCTGTCCCCTTGGCTGTGTTTTGTACTCAGGGTGAGGATTCTCAGGGGTGGGGTTCTGTTGTGATGCCACAGTCACCCTGGCAAGGGAAATTCAGGAGTTGGTCAGTAAAATGCAGATCACAGCAGGGATAATAAATGTCTTTCCAGCATTATCAGCACAGCCTCCTCGCTGGGCTTGGTTCTGTTAATGAGGTGGCAAACAGGAATATAACAGAATATTCAGGTCCAACCTTCTCCTCAAATTCCCATCGGGGTTCTTGTTCCATTTGCTGCCCCCTGCACATCAGGATGGGATGATTGTCACCATGCCCTGCCCTGCCATCACCCGGGGCACAGCTGCTGGCCTCAGCTCCTCCAGAGCAGCTCTGCTGCTGTGGAAAAAAGATGGGATGGGATGGGATAATGGGATGGGATGGGATGGGATACAGGGATGGGATACAGGGATGGGATACAGGGATGGGATACAGGGATGGGATACAGGGATGGGATACAGGGATGGGATACAGGGATGGGATACAGGGATGGGATACAGGGATGGGATACAGGGATGGGATACAGGGATGGGATACAGGGATGGGATACAGGGATGGGATACAGGGATGGGGTTCCCTGCCTGCATGGGCTCTTGTGGGGCTTGAACCACCTGTGAGCACGAGTTGGAACAATTTTTATCACCAGAGCTCAGCAGTTCCAGCAGCTGTGCTCTGCTCCTCCAGTGGAGCCCTGTCCTTGCAGAAGAAATGTTTCTATTCACATCAATTTATAAAACTGCAGAAAGAATTGGAAGTTTTTAGTAGCTTCATCCCTATTCAATTCTGTGTGGAATTGAAATGTCTTAAATGCCTTTAAAGACTTTGGCTAGTCATGATTTCTCTAATAATTAGCATTTCTAGTAGATTTGGTCTGTAACTGTCAGGAATTAGAATTTGGGGCAAAAGAAGGTAACTGTGCCTGCAGTTAGGCTTTAACTCCCTGTGAAAGGCTCCAAGGACAGCCCCAGTTTCAGGAGTTTGTGTCCCTGAGTTCTGGTAATCCCAGAGTTCAGCCCCACCAGTGCTGTTCTCCCCTGTGGAGTTATTTGGAATATTATCAGTTCCTATCCCAGAGGGTTTTATGACATTCCATTGCTTAAAGGGGAAATGTGGATGTGGCAAACACATTCCCACCCTCTGTTTATAGAAACCTTTTATTTTATATTTTGTATTCCTTCTTTAAAAGCAATATCAACTGAGCATTTCAATGCATCGTAACAAGTATATTTAATTTTTTTGTGTGCTTATGATGGACAGGTAAAGATTTTTTTTTCTGCAGGGCCATATTTAGCAAGGTTTTCTCTTTACAAGTGGCAGTTTTCAAACAGCTGCAATACTGGGAGCTGTGTTCTCTCTGTCCTTTTATGTAAACACAACCTAGCACTTAAATCTCACACTATTCTTTCATCCTGGCAGAAGTTGTTTTCTTCACACCCTTTTCATTATTTTTAAGCCATTGAACTCTCATTCCTACAAATTCTGGAGCTGCACAAAGGCCAAGCAAAGCAAGAGTGCTGATTTGCCATTGGCAGGGGGAAGGGGGGATATTTTCATCAGCACTGGATTCATGGCACAAAGTCAATAATAAAGCAATATTTATAGAACTTGGAGATGATTGTAAACATACTTCAAAAATTCCCTTCAGCAGCACTGAAAATGTAATAATCAGTGATCACAAGTGCTTGAGTTATTTCTCCTGTTCTCCCAGCCAGGCATTCTTGTAATACTGTTCTTGCTGTTTCCACTCCTATCTTAATATCATTTGGATGCAAACAATAAACAGAGCAGGAAACCAATTAATCAGGCCCAGCTCCAGCTCAGTACAAGGCTCAGCTTAACTCTGAACCAGTTCTATGATGCATGTTCAGTGCTTCTCCTATGCACATTCTTGTTTTAATGGAAGTGTTCCAATAAAAGATGATCTGTGGGGTCTTTTGGGGCACAAAAATTGTTCAGTTCACCTTCAGAATTTTAAGGTGATGCTGTGTTGGGACCAAGTCCTGGTTTAACTCCTGGTTCAGTGGTCAGACAAGAGGAGTTTTGCTGCTGAGGAGGCTCCACAATTTACAGGGGAAGGTTGAACACAGAGCAGTTACCTGCACACCAGAGCACCCAGAAATGCTTTTATCAGTAGGGGTGAGTTTAGTAATAAATAGAATTCACCTCAAAGAGAGAACTGTCTTAACTTAGCCTGATATTTTGGCTCTGCCAGAGCCTGACTGTCAGTGTTGAGGGGTGAGAGAAGTACAAGATCATCATCAGAGCTCACAATTCCTCCTTAGTATCAGTTTGTTCTCCTTGTCAGCATTTGTGAAGGGGTTTCCTGTGTTCTGCCATAACGTGCACATCACTGGAAACACAGAATTAATCCTGCTGAAAGGGGGCAGAGCCTGAAGGGCAGCGAGCTCAGTGCTGGGAAGGTGGAATCACCCTGCAGGGCAGTTTTTCCTTGGCCTCTGGAAGTGTTCTGTGAAGGCAAACAGCCCTGAGGACTTTGCTGTGCATGCAGGAGGACAAACCCAGCAGGATGTTAAATGCTGTGTTTTACCTCCTGCCTTGGTCTGGCCTTCCCAAAGCAGCTGGAATGGAGGGGAGTGGGACAGCAGAGGGTTTAACTGGAGCCCTGGAAACATCCACACCTGCAGGCTCTCCAGGAGTTTGGGACTCTGCAGCATTCTCTCAGTGCTTGGCAAAATAACCCCTTCTTCCCCCAGTGCATCAGTCAGCTTCTGTAGGATTGCTGTCCCTTAAAAAGGGATTTTTCCAGGCTGTTCTTGGTACCACGCTGCTGCCTCTTTTCTCCTCTCATTTTAAACCTGTGTAACTCCAAGCAGAATTTGGCCCTGTGTGTAAATCCTGTGCTTGACAAGCCCCCAGAGCAGCATTACCAAAGGCAGCAGTAATTTCTGTATCCTCATTAATTGGTGGGTGCAGTTACAATTCACAGCCGAGCTGTGTCACAGCTCCAGAATTTCTTCTTGCCATTACCTGCCCGTTGCAGGCAAATGAAACTGCACCACAGTGATGCTCCTGCTGCAGAGTCACACGTGGGGGACACTGGAAGTGCTGCCACCATGAGAGGCAGTGCTCCCTCCTGTTCTCAGTCTGTTCAGCTCCATCTCTGTCCCCATGGCACTCACTGCACGGGGAGGTGCTCAGAAATGAGAAGGAATTCGAGGAAAAGTGCAATTTTCCCTGGCACAGTGGGAGGAGAGGCTGGCTGCTCTTTGCTGATGGTGAGACTGGGTTCAATTTGTCCCTCAACAAATCCTGCAGAGCCTCACAAGGGCTGAACATGAGGTGCTGCAGGTGGTGAGACCACCCCAAAGAGCTGCCCCCAGACCCTGCAGGTCACACAGGTGACATTCAGGTGACAAAGCTGCAGCTTTCACAGAGGTGCAGGCACAGCCACCCCCTGTGCTCTGCCTCACAACCACCCTAGAGCTCAGCTTAACCCCTGGGCTGCCTCCAGCTCCTCTGGCTCAGCAGCTTCGTGAGAATCTGCCACTAAAAGGTGTTGGGACCACTTGGATTGTCACTTTTGGCTCATTTGCAGTGGGTGGCAGCAAAGCTTGGAGTAGTTGTTCTTTATTTGTAAAGCAAAACTCTGCTGGGATGAGTCTCTGTCGTGATACCCAGGAAGAAATTGTTTTATACAGAGTAGGACACAGTCTTACACCCTTTAGACTTTGGCTGACACTTGTTAATACATTTGAACAATCTTTCCTTTGCCATTCTGGAGGAAAACCCCTGAACCACAAAGACAAATTTTCAGAGGCAACGGATAAAAGAAAAAAGCATTAATAAGTTTTTTTTTTAAAAAAACCCTACAAAGTGATTTGTTAAAAAATAAAAAGCAATAACTGCAGTGAACAGATCAGTGCTCTGTGGAGATCATTCACACTTGGCAGCAAAGGTCAGGGTGGGATCACTTGGCAGCTCTCCCACCTGGGTGTTCAGGTTAAAAAGATGTTTTATGAGGAGTCCTCCTCTGTTATCAGACTCTTAAAGGTGGCTGCAGAGCTCTTTTCTCCTTTGTTATTACGTGGCAATTTTCCAAAGGCAGGGAACAGCCTCGTGTTTAACCTCGTGCAGTTTCTGCCGTTTCTGCAGAAGCTTTGGTGTTGTTTGGGGGAGAACATCAATAACACCCAGAGGGTTTAATGAAAATCAACATCTGCAAGGCTGAGCCTAAGTGTGAAGAGGACTTTTTTTTTGTCCCACTCTTTCTTTCCATTAAATTAACAATACCTGCTTTGATACTTACATATCTTCCTATTTTAGCTTTCTGAAATCTTGCTGTGTGTGCTTTGGCATAAGGAAGAGAGAGATGTGAGTGCAGGGTTTGTTCTGGGTGCCTGGGCAGGATCGTGCCTGTGCTCTGTGCATCCCCAGCCACTGGTTTATTTGGATATTCAGAGCTCTCTGTGCATCCCCAGCCACTGGTTTATTTGGATATTCAGAGCTCTCTGTGCATCCCTGGTTTATTTGGATATTCAGAGCTTTCTGTGCATCCCCAACAACTCCTCCCGTCCCTCCCTGGTTTATCTGGATATTCAGAGCTCTCTGTCCCTCCCTGGTTTATTTGGATATTCAGAGCTCCCTGTCCCTCCCTGGTTTATCTGGATATTCAGAGCTCCCTGTCCCTCCCTGGTTTATCTGGATATTCAGAGCTCTCTGTCCCTCCCTGGTTTATTTGGATATTCAGAGCTCTCTGTCCCTCCCTGATTTATCTGGATGCTCAGAGCTCTCTGTGCCCTCTCTGTCCCCCCCTGGTTTTTTTGGGTGCTCCCCCTGGCTGGAGATGCCTGAGTGCAGCTCCACCTCTGCTCTCAGCTCAAGGGCAGAACTGGGCTCAGATTTTGGCTTTTAAATGCTTTGCTCCCTGACTTAGCACAGTTTCTACCCAATGGAGTAGTGATAGATTTGAATTTCTTTGTGGTTTTTTAAATGGTTTCAGAATTCAGCTTTTGCCATCTGATAAAACAGCTCAGAAGCTAAAGATAATCTGCCTTTTCACTTCAAAGGGTGTCTATCAGACCTTCATTCTCTGCTCTTTGTCCGAGGAAACTCCTAATTTCTGAACTCAGGAAAATATTTTGAAATAAACAACATAAGTGGGAGAAGAAAACCCAAATTTTAAAGATACTTAGATCTAGACTGTAAGTCCTTGAAATAAAATGCACTAATGCATTTTACCATTTTTGATAACACTTTGAGGTGGGGTGAGAAATTTTGACTACACTAATTCTGACATTCTCATTATACCTCCCTATGTTTTATCCTAATCACTTGGGGTATCATAATGCTGATTAATTTGTCTCCTGGGGGATCTCTTTTATATTAAAGTTCTGTCTGGCTTTTTTTTTTTTTTTTCCAAACACTGCACAAAGAAACAAAAACTAATTAATTGCATTAATAACATCTTTGAGGTTCCTGTACTTTATCTCACACTCAGACTTTGCCATCGAGTCTGCTGCATAATGCACTGCTGGGATTTTTAGATGATAATAATCCATATATTTTCTAAGTGGGCTTCTCTGTTCTTCTCGTGCCTGTAGTGCACATTTAGTTTTTTGCACTTCACAATCAACCTGAGTCAGAATTACCTTGGGACAGTGGTGGAAATAATTATTCCACCAGATGACTTCATCCCAGCGTGTTTGTAGCTGGGTGAGCATAAATTCCTGGGAGCTGGGTGTGGGGTCAGAACACAGAACTCCAGATTTACTCTCAAACTTTTTATTTTGCGTGGGGTGGGAGTGAGCACCTGCCCACCCCAAAATTCTACAAAATAGTTGAAAGCAAGCAAATCTTAATCCCATTTCACTTCCCCTAAAATAAGCCCAGCTAATGCCCTAGGCCTGCCAGCAGCACAGAAGGAGAAAAGCAAATTTTTCTCCATAATTGAGGTTTTCTTCCCCAGCAGCTCTTGGGAAGTGGATGTGGCTCTGTGAGCATCAGAGCATAATGCTTCCCATTGGGTGTCAGCCTTGGACAATTAGTAAGCAAAAGCCATCACTAGAAGGCAGAAAAAAAAAGGATTAAAAAGAACTAAATGAGGCAAAAGAAATGCAATAATTTCCATTGGTAAGGAAAGGATATAATAAGACAGTGATGCAGTGCAGATTGATCTCTGGAGTAAAATCAGTCTTTATGAACATACAGTGCCTTCCTTCACCCTCCTGTGTGTCCCTCCCTCCCCGAATCTCAGCCACACAATTCAGGGAACCCTGGGCCATGAGGCTGCAGGAGGAGTGGCATTCACCCTGCTGCTGGGCAGAGGTGATTTATCTCCATCCCACTGGGCAGAGGCCCTGGGGATGCCATCCCTGGCTATAAAAAGATGGAAGTGTGCAGCCAGTCACCTCTGCATCCCAGCAGCTCCTGGCTGGAATGGCATGGGAAGGGATCAGCATTCCTGTGGGCAGCCAGTTTAAAACACACCCAGCCCACCGAGCCAGAGGTAAATAATAACAGCAGCATCCATGGAGCTGAGCACTGCTCTCTGCTCCTGGGTCAGGAGCAAAAACATCTCTGCCCTGGAGCTTCCACACTTCCCTGAGCATCCACTGCCAGCTGCAGCCACCACGGCAAAGCCACAGAGAGGAGCATCCTCCTGCAGCCTGGCCTGATCCAGGTCCTGCCTCTGGAGCCAGGTCCTGCCTCTGGATCCAGGTCCTGCCTTTGGATCCAGGTCCTGCCTCTGGAGCCAGGTCCTGCCTCTGGATCCAGGTCCTGCCTCTGGATCCAGGTCCCCATCTCTGGATCCAGATCCCCATTTCTGGGATCTGCTGAAGGATCATCCTCCTGCAGCCTGACCTGATCCAGGTCCCCATCTCTGGGCTCGTGGCAGGAAGGATTGAGGGTGGATGGCACAGAAAGGAGCCAGTGAAAGGGCAGAGCTGCCTCCTCAGATCTTTTATCAGGGCATGGCAGGGCTCTGCAGCCATAGAGAGTGGCTGGTGGATAACATCAACCCACAGGGAGAAAAAAATCCACAGGAAGGGCAAGATTAGAAATGAACATTTTGCAGAGGAGCACGTCCTGCTTCTGACAGCAGTGGCTGCTCCCTGCAGCTTCTGGAATAGCAGGAGTGGTGCTTGGCTCTTCAAATCCCAGTCCAAACTGGCCAGGTCTTCCTGGTTTGCTTGGTTTTTTTCTTAGGGGGATGGAATAAATTAGTGAAAATGCCTGGAAATCTGATTGAAGCAGCAGCATTGATGTTGGATTCAAACACATTGCAGAGATGAGATGTTGGTTGTTGGGGAGGAATTTTTGCATTTCCACAGGACGTGTTGCTAAATAGCCTGGGCATGAGAACAAAGCAGCTGCAAAATAAATGAGGCAGAGAAAAAGCTAAAACCTGGCCTTACTGGGAAAGAAGTGCAGGGAGAACTTGCCAAGAGCAGACACAAAGAAAGGACGAGTGGAGACCTGGAAAAAGTGGCTTGGAAAGAATCATTTGAATGAAGATGCAGGATTATTGTACAGAGACACAGATCAGGGGACAGGAGAGACAGAAGCAAATGTTCTGTAACAGAACCCAGCCAAGAGTGTCAGTCCAAATGTGGAAGGGGCTGAAAAGTACCAAGGCTGGAGAGAGTTTTCAAATCCATGTCTTAACACCTACAAGAGTGGAAGCTGAGTTGCTGAAAATCAAACCAACCATAAATATTAGTTTCATGCCAGTAATACCCAGGTTATCTGTAAAAAGGATAAAAAACCCCAATAATTAAGCATCTCTGTAGAACATATGGATTGATAACAGGAAAAGAAGTTTTATTCCAGAGCTCCCAGTAGGTTTTTTCCCACTGAGAGCACAGGATTGTCTGTATTGGTATTAACTTCTGGCTCCCTCTAGTATGCAGCATTGGAGAAAACTCTGATAATATAAACTTAATTACTTCTTTCTTTCAGCCACAGTTTTCAAAGAGATTTTTGAAAGCTAGATCTTGAACTTAAAAAGGAATTTGAGCTCATTTTTTTAGGTTTCAAGTTGCAAAAGCACACTGAGAAGAGATTATTTTAAGAGCAGAGAATAATTACAGCTGGTTTAACATGTAAGGTGTGATGCCATATAGAGTGCAAAACCAAGTCAACTCTGCACACTTCATAAAATCATCAGGGCTTATAAAAATGTCCTGGTAACCAGCAGCCAGGGAGCCACAGAAATCTGAAACTATGGCAACTCTGTGCAGGAAGAATCATTCATTGGAGAGAGAGAGATTAAAAACAATGGCCCCTCAATCTCTGCATCAGCTTGGCTCCTCGTTTTCCCAGCAGTTTGCACCTTTTCAGCTTCCCAAACTGGATTCTCCTCCTGCAGCTCTCACAACAGCTGTCTGGGCAGTTTTTTTGAGGAACACTTGGTGGTTTCCAACAATCCAGTTGCCAAGGGAGGGCAGCCCTGGCAGCTGAAGCACAGATTTGTGAAACGAAGAGTCAAAGAGGAATTCTGCTGGAAACATTAAAAGTGCAGGGAGGAAAAAAAAAAAAAGGGAAAATATCAACTTTTCCTGTTCCAGGAGGGTTCTGGTTCCCAGCCTGGTTTGTCCTGTGCCTCTGGAATGGGATGTGAGCTGAGCAATTAAAACCAGTCACTCACTTCCCATGGCTGATTGTTCTTTTCTTCCCTGCCTCCATTTCAGTCCTGGTTTAATCCAGCTCCTGGGCAGAATCCTGACTAGGTGGGTTCCTTTTGTTTAGGAGGAACAGAAGGCACTGGAGACCTTTGGCTCTGTGTCCCTGTCAAGGGCACAGGGATGTGACAGACCCAGCTGGGAGGATTTGCTGTGGGTTCAGACCTGGCTGTGTCCAGGTGAGAGGAGCTGTGCCTGCACTGCTTCAGCCAAGTCATTTTCTGGGTCAGTAAAACCCCTCTACATTAATTTTTCTGTTAATCACGTTTTTGCACAATTAACACTCCTCCTTCCAATCCTTCACCCTGCTTCTGCAGCCTTTTTCTGCAGTAATTAGAGAATGGAAACTGCAGTTTATTTCAGGGGAGAGAGGATTCCAGGTGTTGCAGGATGCAAAGCCTGTGTGCTCTTGCTTGGATGCCTTGCAGGCACACAGGGAGCTGAGCAGTGTCCCCATGGCCTGAGAGCAAAGCCATCCCTGAATGTCTGACCAGGCCTTTGCAGAGTCTGCTCTTGTTTGACCTCATTTGTGGGAGTATTTTGATGTTCTTTTTTTATGTGTGGATGCATTTCAGCAGTGAATGACATTTCTACACCTTCTATAGCTATCCAGGAAACCAAATTCTCACCTGATTGAAGGTGCTGCTCCATGAGCACCCAGATTTTATTTAACCAACACAACAATGTGCTCAGACTCAGAAAGAAGCTGCTAGAAGCTCAGCATAAAGAGTATTTGGCTGATATGGTCATTTGTTTGAAACCCTCCTTAAAATTCTAGAGCTGAAGAAGCTCTGTCTACATATCATCCCCAGCAAGGAGAATTGCCAAAAAAAAATCTGAGGGTATAGCTTATTTATCTTCTTGTTTGAAACACTGGGGGAATTTATGTCTGGCTTGGCAAGGTGCATTGCTGATCTATAGCACTGAGCTGTCAGATCCTCTGATGGGCTCAGATATTGTTCCTGCTTCCCCCTTAAGTTGAGGGAACATTAATGGAGTTCTGCTAATTTTTAAGTGTGACAGTTACACGAGCTGTTTTGTCCATAAATTCTCAGTGTGAGGGCTCAGAGTGACTGATGCCCTCCTGAAGAGCTGGTGGCAGAGCAGAGATCCAGTTCATCCAGTTCCCCCTGCAGGGTTTGGGGGTGCAGCAGGGCCCCTCCTGAGCAGCACAGCCCAGCCAGGCTCACCTGGGGCAGGTAAGGGAGGCCCAGGCAGGATCCCCTGCAGGATGTGAATACCCCTGGAGTCAGGATGTGCTACAGGCTCCCAGGAAAGGTGGGCAAGCAGCTGGGAAGGCACAAATGCCAGTGATGGATGGGTTTGTATGCTGGAAGGAGCAGGGCTGGCAGAGACAGCCCTGAGGGATTGCATTAGAGCAAATCCCCTTCCCTGTGATCAGGATCCAGGGACAGCCTGCACAGAAGCACAGGCACACCTGAGCCACTGATCCCTGGTGTTATCCTGCAGGATTCTTCTGGGCAGAACTCTGGAATGTGTCATTCCTTTAAAGAGCCAGCTGCTGGTAACTGCTCAAATACAAGTGTGTTGAGTCCAGTGGCATTCTCTGACAACACAGGGTTAATTCCCACATATAAATGAGTTTAATGAGCCTTTGGCTTCCCCAAACTTCCAGAAATTAGAAGGTTGAGAAGAACAAGACCTACTCTGTCATGGCTTTATTTTCATTTTTACATTATTTCCTTGACTATAGAAAAGACTCTGAATTAATGAACAGTCCTGTGAATAAGATTTTTGGGACTCAATTACAAAAATCTTTGCTGGGAAAAAAAAAAAGAGAGAAACTCC
>VZTT01013043.1:15407-27123 GCA_013400855.1 Buphagus erythrorhynchus | reverse complement strand
GGTTTTGGCAAAAGTCTGAATGCTGTTGTGTTTTCGGCTTTGGTTTTCACCTGCATCAGTGGAGCTTTTATTCCCTTTAGGGAAAATGCTGCTGATATAAGAAATATCAGCATTTCTGCCATTGCTGTAAAAATTACAGAAAAAAAAGCCCCTGAGACGGACCTTAAGGCAAAATATAGCATGCTGAGAGAGGCTTCAGGAACAGGATTTCCCTGGCTCTTTGCTATCTTCTGTCTTTTAAAACTAAGTCTGGTAGAAGTTTTCCCTCCCAAACCTCAAGAACCTTAAAATTCTGGCACATCTGGGTTTCATAGTTATTTGTTCATGAATACATATTACTATACCTATAGTATAGGTACAGATACTTGAAGTTATAATGCCTTATTATTTAAGCAACAAAGAAGCTAAAAACTAATTCATGTGACACAGTTTTCCTGGATACTGCAAGTTCCACTTAATCCACCAAATTATTTTCATTATTCTTATCAATAAGCTGCAGTTCTCTCAAATGGAAATCTGAAATAAGAATCCATTAGTAAAAATTAGTAGAGTAGCATACACAGGTGCCACAAATGTATCATAGATCATGTATAACTAGCAAACAGTGTTTTAACTGGCATGACTCGCATTCACAGTTTCCAAGTCTCTCCAGCTGAGGCTTCTCCTTCTTGAGAAGTGCCTTTGTGGTCATTGTCATTTAATTCCTAAAGGAGCAACAGCACATGACCTAGTATTCGTCATGCTAACTATAGAAGAAATTAAATCCTTTCATACCAATGCATGGAGAACATAACCCTGGTATTTAAGGATAATTTCTCTTTTAATATGCAGAATAAAATTCTTAGCAGAGTACAGCAGCATGCAGCAGAGGCTAATTGGTGGAATTAGTTGCCATAGGTACAAAACACCTTCTCAGGCTCACAGATGTGGTACATTTACTATGAAAGTAGTATGGCAATGGCCATGAGATAAATACCATCGACCTGCCCTTTATCTTCAGTTCTAGCACAGAGTGTTTGATATGTATCTCAGCTGTTTACTTACAAAATGGATTGAAGAATGAATACTACCTCCAGGGTTAAGGACAACAGGCTATAGGTCATGTTGTACAGAAATTGTCCACTGTTGGATTACATGCTCAAAACGGTACCCGTGTTCTTTCAATCCAGTACAGCCAGTAACCTGCTGGTAGCCCACACAGTATTTAAATCACTTTGACAGCAATTATGTGAAGGGACATGGAGGTACTTAATGTGGATTGCAGTTAGAGAAATTGCCCTTGGCCCACAGAAAGTAGTTTGTGTGTTTCTTCATGCACACCAAATTAATTTATTTAATCTCTTCATAAACCAGCTAATTCATTTCACTGGAGGAATTATCTTCCACTACTAGTCAAGAGTTGTCCTTTCATCCAAGATCTCTATTAACCAAACAAAAGGATGAAGTGACCAAGCTATGACAATGCAGGAAATGGCATATGACAATTACCTCCAATTCAGCATTATTTCCTTTTGGCCTTAGTATCACCTTTCTTTGCCCTTCTCATTTTTGTATAGCATGTTTATTACTCTGCAAGGAGTCACTGGATTTTACTGAGTATAACCTGTTATCTACTGAATCTTTAATCTAGGCTCATTGCAGGAAGACAGTTTCAGGAAAAATGTATTTGTGATCTCAGCAGGGTTCTTCATGTACCCCATGGAACCAGCTGACAGTCATGAGGCACCAGCAGTCAGAACTCCTAGCAAGACCCTTCAGTTCCAAAAAGAGAGTTACTTTTTTTGTTGAGAGTACTTTTCTCCAAGAATAAAGCAAAGGCGTTTTGCAGACAATACTACTTCTCTCCCAGGAGAAATTTGCTTTGCTACATCTCTGCAATCATCATTAAACAGGAGAACCTTCAACCCAGCCAGCCAGTACACAGCAATCGATACACCTTGCTCAACACAGAACTATTATCTGTGGTGCTCTTTTCTCATTCCATCCAGTCCTCTTTCATACCTCTTCAGCAGCTAAGGAGTTAAGTTTTCCTCTCAAAAATTCAGCTGTACTTTATTTGCTCTGTTGTACTATTTTACTACCTTCAATGTGGTCGCAACACTGACTGCAGAATTCCCCTAGTGCGAAGACATACACAGGCTTTGTATATGCTGAGCTTCCACTTTACTCTTCCTCTGGGGACTAACACTCTCTAACTTTCTTCAGAATCACTAATACTAGGCCATCACTCTATGTTTACTTTGTGGTTTCAATCCCATTGATATTTCCCATCTTTCTTCATTTATGAAAACAATGACATAAATTACTCTCATTGGTGATCTGTTTTTTAGCCTAGACTGCACTATAGGCTTGATTAAATGAAAATACTCTTTCAGACTGGTTATGATTCAACTTCATGCATGAAACACTGTTTTTACTGAGTGATTTCTCTGCACCATATACTTACAGGTACCTAGTTAGCCACTATAGCTTAGAATCCCTGAAAAGTTCACAAAGCTTTAATTGCACCATAGAATTTTTAAAAGAATTATCTAGTCCTAGATTTGATTTCAAGAAATCCCTTCTGACTAGGTCACCTGGCCTTGATCCCTTCACCATTACATCTGGAAGAGACTTTGGTCAAATCCAGACCAAAGCCAGTGACATCAAATTGAAAGAAATGTTGGAGCAGAAACTGAAACAAAACATGAGTGTAAGCCAAAAATCACAACTTTGAAAAGCTTTACATTGCTGCTAAGCATGAAGGTAAGCAACCTCCACAGTGTCAATTTTAAGGTTTTAGACAGAACTTTGCTTCTGAGCAGGCTCCATCTCAGCAGAGGTGGAGACAATCCCAAGCAGAGCTGAGCTGGCCATCCTTTGCCTATCTCATTGCAGAACAGTCAATTTTACAATCAACTGCGTATCATCAACCCATTTGGGCTTTGCTCAGTCAGCTTTTAGCAGGATCCCTTTCTAAAAGGGAGTATCTTTCTCAGTAATCACTTGGAGAATGCCCTAGGTTCAAGTCAGCCTTTGAGTGCAGACATCTTTTCTTCAAGCTGTAGCTCCCCACCACCCTATACACACAGGTTCACAAGCTCAGAAAAGAAAATGCAACAACTGAGGTCACCCACTTGAAGGGAGAAAGACAGTTAGGAATCTGTGTTTTTAACACCTTACTCTGCGCAACTATGACTTTCCAGATCATGGTTTTCCAGCTTCAACAACTGGAATTCTCATCTGGTCAGTCCCTCGATTTTACTGATCAATTTCATTGACATTGTTCTACAGCTTTGCATGATATCAGCACTTCAAGGTCAGAGTTTCAACTCACATCAGCAGCTTGCATTTTAAATCCTCAAGCAAACGCAGGACCAAGGAGCTGCATTGTGAATGATGTGTTTGAGGCAGATCATCTCCATATGCATTAGCATTCCATGATTAATCTTCAAATGTAACTTCTCAACCATTAGACATTGTATTTCCATAGTTTTTCCAGTGCTTCTAGAAGTATTCAACCCGTGTCTTTCAACTATAACTCTCCCAATACATCCAACAATAAGTAGTGCATTAAAAATCTGTTCATCCCGACTCCACTCTTTGCCTCTGCATTTTTTGCTGAGCTCTAAAATACCTAAGTTAATAATCTGCTTTTTCTTTATCAATACAAGCCAGTTCCTATACTTTCTTTTCTCTTGTGCAGGTATCAGCATTTCAGTAGCAAAACAGCTTTTTTGTTGACTGCTTAATGAAACTGATTCTTTTGACATAACAAATTATAGCCAGATTTAGTACTGACTTCTGCTAATCACAGGAAAATCCTAATTGGAATTATTCAATGTCTCTGCTCAGCAGTTCCCAGAAGAAACGTGGACAGAACACAAGACATTACTAGATCACAAGATGGGTAAAGGCAAAAAAGGTTTGCTGGGCTTCACGTGCTCCACCAAGAACAATCTAGAAAAGAAGCTGGAAGCTACAAGAATTGAGAGACACATTTTATGGAGAAAATATTTTCACTTCAATGTATTTGGTTTCCAGAAGTGAACTTTCATATACTGGGGGAAAATACTGGACCTGTGGGATATCAGAGAATAACAAAAACAGCTTTGCTCAAGAGTACAGACTTCTTCATGTTGATGTGGTCTCAAACACACTATGCTGAACAGATCTTGTCCCACTTAGCTTGGCTATGGCTGATGTGTAAAAGGTCTCTATGTGATCATTTTTACATGGGATCCTTATATTCAATATTAAGGCAAATTTCTTTCAAAATAAATAATTTACCTACCTAAAGTACTTCTGTGTCTCCTAAACTATATTCTAAGACAACAGTTACATATTAGCAAAAACACAATTCTCTTTCTGTAGGTCTTACCCAAATTCTGAGCAACACAACAGCTGCTGAAAGGTGAAGATAGAGTTGGTCTGGAATTTAATGGGCTTCAAATCAAATAAATGCATGCATTTTGATTTTTTGTTCCTGCTCAGAAGTCTGTTTCTCCAATTTGTCTGCAAGGATTAAGGCATTAGAAACTCCTGCACCTCCAGTATAGTCTTGGGGAACAACAAAGTCTGACAGCACAAAAAAAAGGTATTATGTGCACAAGTCACTGATTTGACTGTGAAAGCTTTTAACATTCTTCCTTTCTACACTACACACATACACAAAAAAATTACAAAGAACAGTTTTCTACTTACAGCCACAACTACATTTAGAGATGGTTAAACCGACCGTTACACACCCACCTTCAAACAATCCTGGGTTAGCATGAAAAACCTTGGCTCACCTTTAGGAATGAGATCTTATTTTAAGAACAAGGTATACACACACAGTATCAGAACCATCACTGATACTGATTTCATTTCCTAGTGAAATTATGCAGCATGAAATTCCAAAAGAAACTGAATGAAAGTACCTTTAGCAAAATGTAGAAACTTTAATTTACATGCAAAACTACACCATATTCGTAACAAAAAACTGGTGACTAAACAAATTAAACACAATTTGTAGAAACTGTCCACATTGCTAAATAGGTCTGTACAACCAAAGATTTACAAAGTCCCTGTGTATTTTCATCTTTTCAGTGCACAACTGAGTTTAAAGGTTCTGCTCGAATATTCCCCAAGTCAAGAGCTGAATCTGTCTCTTCATCAATTTCACCAATTACAGCACTGCAATAAAAAAAAAAAAAGATCATGTTATTATTTGTTGAAATCAAATCACACAGTTCTAAAACAGAAGCTATATTTTATCTTCTAGCAACTCTTACTTGCTGTTGAACTATACCAACTTCTTCTGATTGATGCTGTTTATTCCATGAAAGCTTCTAGTGATGCACACTGGAATGTTCAAAGTACTTTGTACCATGACTGTTTCTTTCCTTTGATTTTTCAATAGCTTCCCTATTTCATGAGAGTCCCCTATTTTGAAGTTACTGTTACTTAGCTGTTGATTCTTTTACTTCTTCCAATAAGGATCTTGAATTTCAGCATGTTGAAGAGTTGCATGAATATTACTAGTAATAAATATGTTTGAGTTTGTTAAGATTGCAAAAAAAATTAAATTTCACAGAAGCATATTTTGAATGTATTTGTGTAATGCAGCTGTATGATGATGTCTTTCATCATACATTTCAACTGTATGATGAAACAGTGAAGTAGTAAACCATTATTTGCTGTTTTATACACATTTTACTATTTGAATGAAAAGCTAGTGGTAGAGTGGCATGCATAGTCCCACCTTTGTACATGTGTCAAATTACTTTTAAGAAAAAGTTTAAGTCGAGAGTGATGCAAATATTCACAATGATCCACTTTCTCAATGCACCTAGATAGATATCAATTTAAGCCTTGCCATTCTGTTGTACAGAAGTATCCATTAGAATTAGAAGATGAAAATTCCTATCCAGGCTCACGTGTTGGTCACTGCAACATACTCTTTATCCAGCTGTGATAAAAAAATAATCTTACTTTTGCCATCAATTTCAGAATGCTGATGCAAAGGTAATCTTCCTAGCTGGCCCACTTACCAGGCCTTCTTTCCACTTCTCTTGTAACCCTCCCACTGGTTTGGCACACCAGCTACTTTTCTCTGCACTCAATGAGCTTTCACCCTCATTTTGTAAGGGAATTTTACATCAAATACCAATTCATACATTTGACATGTCCATCCTACATTGGCTTCAACACTTGCTACGCTGTTAAATCAGAACCTTCAAGGATATTCCAGACTATAAAGTACTCTCTGTGAACATCTTCTCTAAAGCAAAAAAAACCCCAAAAATCCTGTTCTATACCAGATTGCTGACTTTTTGCACTCAAGTTGTATCTCATTTTTTAGCGATTATTCTATCTTTTCCTTCATCATCTCTCAGCCTGTCCTTCCTTGTAGGAGAGATGCTCCAGCCCTCGCATCATCTTCAATCTCACTGAACATTACAATGCAATCACTTCTGTAAAAGAAGCGTGGATGCTTGCTATTTAATACAGTATCACAGTCATTTGTTTGGAAAGACCTGCAAGATCAAGTCCAAACATTAACCTAACACTGCCAAATCTACCACTAAACCATGTCCCTACGTGTCATTTCTATCCATCTTTTTAATACCTTCAGGGATGGTGACTCAGCTTTGACAATACTTTCAGTGCTACCCACAAAGATGCAAGATGTCTGGGGCTATCAAGATTTATACAGATTATGGATATATAAACATAGACACACACAAACCCATGTGCATACACATGAAGTTTGTATGAAAAGATTTAAACAAGAACATGCTATACTTACACATTATCACCTCTTACAATGTATAAACCCAGCACTACTTGCTCAACTCCTTGTGAAGAACTGAACACTCGTTCATGGCTTTCATCCAGAATCAAGTTTATGGTCTGATCAAAACCTTTGAGTGTTCCCTGAAAAAAAAACCACAAAAAAAAAGCACACTCCCATTGCCCTTCAAATTTCCCCTCTTTGCTGTCAAGGACACCTTTAACAGAGTGGCCAAATAAAGGTACTAGAGAACAGATGTTCTATTCAGGTCTTATTCTTTGGCTTAAACACAAAAGTTAAAGAATGAAATTTTAAAGGCAATAACCAATTTAAGAAAAGCACACATGTATTACTGTGTGTTCATGCTAAAAGACACAGTAAGCTTAAGCATTAAAAAAGTGAATTTTTCATTTTATCATTACATTCCACTACACAACTAATTTTACTATTTCTACACTGTTTTTTGGTATGGATGTTTCCAGAAATTAAATAAATTATTAAATAAGACAAAGAATGGAAAAGTTGGATTCTTGAGGTCAACAACATTGAAACCATTCCTAAAAAGCAATTTTAAGTGGTATCTCTTTGAAGGAGATTAATTTTTGTTTACTAAATTATTTTTAAAAAATAAATTTAAAAATACAGGATTTTGTGGCACTTCAATACATATTTGGAAAATTGATAATCAATTAGTGATGGTAAATTTGTGTTAAGAAATTCAAACTCATATAAAACAGCCCTTCAAACAGTCATAATATGCATTTATATAATTTAACAATGAGTCATATATACCAACTCCATTCAAACCTTTATTGATAGGAAATATCTTGTAGCACAGACACAATGTTTACCAGACTGACTTCAGCCAAGCAGATTTGGTGAAGCCAACAGATTTGTTTTCTCCTTCCAGAGGCTGCACAAAGCTAAGTACAGACAGAAAGATACAATCCTCCTGCAACATTCACACTATTAAGTTACACTCAAAACATAAAGAATAAAAGGTTGGGGGAAGGAATGCAAGAAAAAAAACCCAAAACACAAAAGCAATAAAATCAAAAATATTATACAGTCTAATATATTAAAGCTGGCCTCTCCTCAGGTTTTCAAGTATTAACAGAAACCCAAAACAATTCTCCCGCAATTCTCTAGCTGATGTTTTCCTACAGCCATAGGGAAGAAATGGTTTTAGCATGGAAGTTGAAGGGCTTACAGAACAAAGTGGACATTTTAGATGGAAACTAAATTACTGAACAGAAGAGGAATGCATTTTTTTGTGCACTCCCACAAAAAAGCCATTTGACAAAAAGGCCAGAGCATCTGCACACACAAATTTATCAATTGAAAAAGCTGACATGACATGGAAGAAACAGTAAGTGTTCATAAAATTCTTCTTTTAAGCTTTATGGCAAGTATTCTATACTATATAATTTAGTAGTGCAAATATTTGAGACTATCCTAACAGAGCTTCTTTACTGCCAGGATGGAAAGTCTTTATGGGGGAAAATAAAATGTTAAAAAATATAAGTCTTACCACAATCATTCTTCCATCAGAAGTAATTACTGCAACAGTACCTGATATTTCATTAAGGAAACATTTAGTCATATCTGAAATAGAACTATTAACATTTTCTGAAACGTTCATATGTAATACAGGTTTTATGAGCCTTTTAGAGTCTAAAAAGCCTATCAGCACTTTTTAAAAAGCAGCATGGTTGACAATAACATTTGACAATATAGTATCTTTCATTAACAACTCCTTGAAAGCTTCCCTTCACCCAGCCATGAACAGTCACACACAAACATGAAAAGCCTTAAGAACAGAATCAAGATTTGAGCTCACCTCTATTTCCATTACTAACTGCACTACCTCAAAATTGAAACAAGTGTCATAAGTACTTCAAGTCATTAAAAAACAGCTCTGCAGTGGTGATCTCGAGGCTAGCATCCCTTCTTTCTGAAGATCTGATCAACCCAATTCGATGATGATGTATTCACCATCTTGACTAACTCTGGATTATTAGCTTTGGATTATTTGCGAACTAAACTGAAAATGTCCATGAATTACAAGGAGCACAAAAAACCGAGCACCAAAAGCGTTCCAAGAACCCCAACTCACGGGTTTTGAGCAACTGATGCAAAGCTGCTATCTAAATGCATGTTAACAGCCCTTTACGGGAGCAGGCCCACCGCGAATCTCGGCTCATCACGGGCAAAGCTCAGCTCGGCAGCACTGGGTGCAGCACGGAACCCTATTCTCCGGGTAACCTCCGGCCTGCCAGGCCAAACTCCTCTACGGAGAAAGCGACCCCGCCAACAGGGACGGGCAAAGCACCAGAACCGCTCTCCCGCGACCAGGCCCACCGTGAGGGCCGCGCTCAGGAGGGGAGGCCGGTGCCGCCGCCCCGTGCCGCGAGTGCCGGCGGAGGATGGCCGGAGGATACGGTTGATGTAGTTCTCCAGCGCGGAGGTCATGGCGGCCGAGTCTCAGCGCGGGGCCGCCGCGGCCGGCGCGCGCCGCTGACGTGCAGGCCGGCGCGCAGACGCACAGCCCGGGGGAGCGCGCATGCGCTGGGCGCGGGAAGCGGCGAGGAGGTGCGAGAGGGCCGTACCAAGGAGCGATCGGCGCGAGCCGCGCGGGGGGGCGGTGGCGCCCCCTCCGCGGCACATGGCACCGCCCGCAGGGAAGGCTCATTCCCTGCAGCCAAGGGTCGGGCTGCGGGGCCTTGCTGCCTGGTGTAGCGTTCATCTGCTCAGAGGCCGCAGGCAGAGAGCTGAAGTCAAGGGTTTTTTTATTATGCACTTTATTATGTGCCATCCACAGGCTGGAGGGAAGGGATGCCATCCAGAGGGATATGGATAGGCTTGAGAGATGGTCCTATGTGAATCCTAGGAAGTTCAACAAGACCAAGTGCAAGGTCCTACACCTGGTTCAGGGCAATCCCAGTCACAAATACAGGCTGAGTGGACAGGTGATTGAGAGCAGCCCTGCAGAGAAAGACTTGGGGGATGATGGCTGATGAAAAACTCAACGTGGCAGCCAGCAGCAGTGTGCGCTTGCAGCCCAGAAAGCCAACCATACCCTGGGCTGCATCTAGTGGAAGGTGTCCCTACCCATTGCAGGAGAGGTTGGGATTAGATGATCTTTAAGATCCCTTCCAACCTGTAAATTCATATGAGTCTTGCTAGTATGGGGGCTGTGTATTCCTCCCTTGGTTTCCTGCAGGCTGCTGGTGTGAGGTGGGCAGGAAGGAGGCCTGACTGCTGCCCTTCCACACAGCCACCAAGTCCCACACAGCTGCTTGCTCATTTCCCAGTCAGTGGAATGGGGGAAGGAATTGGAAGGATAGAAGCTTGGGTTAAGATAAAGACAGTTTAATAGGGAAAGCAAAAGCTTTGCACATAAGCAAAGCAAACCAAGGAATTAAGTCTCTGCTTCCTATGGGCAAGCAGGTCTTCTGCCATCTCTGGGAAAGCAGAACCCCATCACATGTAATGGTGAATTAGGATGTCAAATGCCATCATTCCAAACATCCCCCCCTTCTCCTTCCCCCTCACTTCATGTACACAGCATGATGTCATATGGTATAGAATGGTCAGTTTGGGTCACCTGTCTGGCTGTGTCTCCTCCCAACCTCCCCGTTTAGATTGTCCCTGTCAATACTAGTCCAACTTCCTTTTTATTTCAATAAAAGAGACAAATTAGCAAGAGGTCCTAACTAGGATGTGGTGTCCAGCCCATGGTTTAATTCCTGCAGGGAATACAATTTCTGGAAAGGAGAATGCTATTGTTTATTCTTCTAGTTTGCCAATTGTTTTCTTGCACACTGTAGCCATCTCAACCACAGGAAAAGCAAAATTAAAATTTTTAAGGCAAATTAGCCAGAAAAAAAACAAAAATAGAAAACAAACAAACAAAACAAAAAAAAAAAAAAGAAGCATTCTTTGGCACCTTTGAAGGTACCTACACCAAAGTAGTCTCTGAAGAATTTGTCTAATGGCTCAGCCTTTACCAGAAACATGACAAGAGATGTCAGAGCAAAAATACTTGTGGAATTGGGCATTACATAATTATCATCCTCTTAAGCTTTTATTATAAGAAGCTTAACAACTGTCACTAATGGTTACACCAGGAGTGCAATAATTATTCCATATTTCATGTAAGAGGCTAAAGGGTTTTTTTGGGGGAGAGGGGCGACATTTTCTTTTTCATACTCTTCTTTCTCTCTGTAAAGAGGCATTCTCAAAGGCCAAGAACATGAGATCATTGGGATACAAGGATGTAGGATGAAATCTTAAAATACTTGCAGGACATTGCCACAGTACCTGATGCCAAGGATCTCTGATCCATCTGTTTATATTAAGAGTGTCCCTAAAAACCAGAGAAGGGCTTTTAAAAAAATTATTTTTATTTTATAAAGGAGGATTAAAACCCAAAGAGTAAGGCCAGACTCTTGAAGTCCAGTGCCCAGGCTTGGACTGGGCAAAACTAGGTTCTTAAAAACACTTAGCACCTTTGGCATAAAGGAACTGTGAAAAGAGAATTCCTGGCTTCATCTACTCTTAGGTTCCTCCTGAATGCAGGCAGCTCGGCCCCTCTTCTCACAGCCCTAACTGAGGTTCAGTCTTCTGTCTGAAGCCACCACTGCTCTCGTTCTCTTCTTACTAAACACCCACACTCAGAGGAAATGGAGGACTTTAATTTCAACCCGTATCTTTTGGGGGAGAAAAAAAAAATATATATATATATTGCCGGCCTCTCCCCTTCAGGAGCAAGGTTTGGCAGGCTAAGTTACAAGCCGGGGGCACAATTTGTGTAATTTAGTGGAAGTTGTGCCCGGTGCGGAGAGGATCCCCGAGGGAAGGCCCGGAGTTGTGTTTGGGCCGCGTGGCCAGCAGAGGACGGCCGGCGCTGCTGCCGGCGAGCCCGTGTGTGAGGGGAGGGAGCGGGGCGGGGCGGGG